>JANTPZ010092331.1:0-23244 GCA_025593235.1 Vachellia pachyceras
GGATAAGGATCGCCTGAGAATGCCATTTACATAAACGAGGAGATGAAGCAATGTATGTCCACATGATTCATGGAAATAATTTGGTGGTGGTTTTTTTGTTTTTGAGGTAGAAGACGAAATGATATTGATAAGAGGAAATAACTTTACAGACGATAACAGTTACGACGAAAAGGAAAGATATTACACAAGCTATTAAAAGATTTTAATGACATTACACTGTAGGAGATTTCAACGAAAGATTGTAAAAATGATATAATTTACAGGATAATGTTAATTTTATTCTTACTTTTCAGAATGGATTCATAATCACAGACAAAACAGACCATTGCGAGTTCAGAGGGGTTGGTCTGACTGTTGACAAAGAGAAGGCAAGGCGTCGCGTACCTGTCATGTCTTGGGCTCGAACCTTGGGAAGTCCCTCACGGGGCAACCTTGGATCGGTCTGGGTTCAAAAGGATCCAGGACATCAGGGGAGTTTTCTCTCACTAAAAAAATGGACCATTGCGAACAATTCTTCCTTGATCAGTTACCAATATTTCTGATAGAACAAAACATGATCTCCATCCAAGCCAAGGGCACTACCCTTTAGGAAGACTTAAGATTGCTTCTTTCAATTCCATCATGGTTGAGGGAGCCATGAGCTTGGCAAGACTATCATTTGTTGCTGTAAAAAATATATCAAAATCAATAAAAGACATTTTGAAATCTGTAAAACCATATAAAATCCCGTAAACTCCTTTATCCCAGCGGAATTCCCAAACACATTCGTTAATAGACCAGTGGCCGTAGATATTAGCCCCCAACACTCAATGAGATCAGCTCGCAGGGGATCATGGTTCTAACTTTTTTTTTATTTTTAATATTTGGAGATCGTGAATAAAAAAAATACGTAAATCAGTTTATACTATCAAATAGCCTCGCATCTTACGTTAACATACGATTTAGTCACAGCGACTTGTCTGGGTCATACTTCAAATTTACACAAACGCTGATCCACTTTCCTTACAATTCACCAAAAGTCAAAATAAAATTTAACTACTAGAGGCCAAAAATATTAAACGGACAACATTTGAGTTTGTAGATCTGTATACAAAGTTTGACTTAAACTAAAGAAATAAATCTACATCATTTAAAAACGAGAACAATCAAAATGAGCCTTTCCGACGAGATTGATACCGATACCGGAAAACAATCAAAATATGTCAATATCAATTAATCACATTTTATTTTAACACTGACACTGATACCGGTATTAACTATAATGCCCCGTTTGGTGCAAGGAACTGATTTTGGTGGAATTGAAAGTGGAACTAGAGGTGGAAGTGAGATTAAAAGTATGTTTGGTATGTTGGAAGAAGTTGGGTAATATTTTGTGTGAAAAGACTAGTATACTCTCCCACAGAAAAAATTCACTTCGTCACCCCACTGTCGTCAACCTCGCCGCCTTTAGCCACCACCTCCGTCGACCTCCATCGCGCTCTACCATGGAAGTCCAGATCTCGAGCTCCATCGACCTCCGTTGCACTCCATCACAAGCCATCATAAGTCTCGAGCTCCAACCATCGAGCTTCAATCCGCAAGTCATGGCTCCGTCGCAAGTCTAGATCTCGACATCCGTCGCGCTCCGTCGTAAGGCCTCCACCTCCGTCGACCTCCGTAACAAGCCTTGAGCTCCAGCCATCGAGCTTCATCGCAAGTCCAGATCTCGACCTCCATCGATCTCAAGCTCCATCGACCTCCGTCACGCTTCGTCGCAAGGCCTCTACCTCCGTCGCAAGCCATCTCAAGACCTCCACCTCCGTCGACCTCTGTCGTGCCTGATCGAAGAGATGAGGAGAGGGAAGGGCAAAATGGTAAAAAGTCCATTTCCATGGAACTGGAACTGGGTTCCTATGGGGGAAGGTTGGAACCCGGTTCCAACCTTTTTGGGTTCCTTGGAACCCACTTCCATAATACCAAACAGACCCATTTTTGGGTTCCAACCCTAATTCCACCTCCCACCCCAGTTCCATATAACCAAACGCAGCATAAATACACTTTATTCAATCATTATCTTTTCTGGGTTTGGTCGGTGATCCCAATTCACAGTAAATTCTTTCTTTCTTCCACCACCTTAAATTCGTGTTTTGTTTGGAAACTCCGGCGAGAATGGAAATACGGAAAACCTCAAATTTCGCGTTAAGTGATACCCCTGAGAGCTTTATTTGCAAAAAAGTGATCAAGCCTTGGTTTTTTGGAATAAATAAATTAGTTTTCCAGACTTAATAAAAAAGAACAAAAAGAAAAGAAGAAGCTTCCTGATTCCTGAGGCACCGCGCAAGAAAACGAAATCCGGTCTACCTGGTTCGTGAATAGAATGCGACAGGAGAAGCCGCCTCTCTTTTCCCCTTCGCCTACAATTATGAAATCTCTTTCCGCAATTTCCTGCAACTTCCCCAACCTCGCTCGTGATTCGTTGCACGTCAAGTTTGTTTCCATTTGACACCTCTGTAATATATTCCTTCTCCGTGAGGGAAGAGAGGTGTTCAACTTTTGAGTACCATTCTGTTAACCCCATTCGGGGAAAAAGGCACCAAAATCCCTGCCTGCTCTTTCTGCGCTAAACTTGCTGCCTGTGAACGTTCTAAGGTGATTTTAACATTGGTCCCAATCTCTTCAAATTTTCTTCTCTCGAGTCTTTGGCGATCCGAATTTGTACTGTGCCTTTCCTCTGATCCATTCGTTCTGGTTCCACGAAATTGGGTTAATCATTTTCTCTTTTTTCTATATCTCTAAATCGCCCCCGTTTTTTCAAATTCCGTTTTTAGCCGCGCTTTCGGTCGGGTCGATGGTTTCTCGCAATCTATGGTTTAGCGTCTGTGTCCTGTTGAACCTGGACACGCCTTTAAAAAATTCTCATTGGTTACTTTGTATTATTTGTGGATTACAATGGAATCATTGACTCGATTATCTTGCTAGAACAACTGGTGCAGCTCTAATCTGTTTTCGTGTGCTTTGGTCAGGGTCAAGTACAGGTTGCTGGAACGATTTCTCTATGGTAAGAATTCTTGTATCCCTTCTATTTTTGTCGATGCTGTGGAATGGTCGCAAAACTATCGAGTTTTCAGAATAATGTAGTTAGGCTATGCTTTTAAAATCTGAATCGAAGTGGTTTTGGATTTGATGTCTCTAATCTTTCAATCCCATGATTCTCAGGGCAAAGCACCGGCATTCCTTGTGGACAGTTTGGAGAAGGGACATATTAATGGTTTTAAATCAGAAAACGAAACTCGTAAAACAGCTACAGTTATTGGGGACAAAACGGTATGATCATATCAAATACTCTTGATATCATCTCTCATATTGTTCCTGCTTTTTAACGAGATATGTTCCCAGAGTATAATTATCTTCCTAAATGAAAAAATGGCCCTCCATTTGTTTGATAGTATGTCATTGGTGGAGCTGATGATGAAACTTCGTACATTGAAGTTCAAATCTTTGACGGTCTTGGAGCACGGTCAGTTTAAGGTTTCTTGGCTTCAAAGCTGCTTCTCTCTGTCTCTTGTTGCTGATTTTCAGTTTTATGTGCAGGGTTAATTCAGCTGTGCTCGGAACCAAACCTGTCTCATGTAAAGGCCATTCAGCTGTGCCTCTGAAGGACCGGATAGTAGTTCTTAAGAAAGATGCTAAGCCAGATGGTCACACTTGGTTTCTGGAGGTTGGTGTTTTTTAGATTCAACCCTCCGATCTATGCATCTACCCCCTATTGCGCTATGTTTTGTGTTGGTATTTAAAGGCATCGTAATACCTTTTCCTTGCTTAGTTCCCTTACTGGGTGCTCTTAAGGAGGCGATCTCCTACATCAATCTCAAAATTCTTACAGACGAAGAGAACGTAGTTCAAAGAAATAATGTAGTTTAAAGAGACAATATCTCTTCTTCTTACCTATTAAGGTACCACTTTTTAATATGTTTAATATTTTTCACTTTCTCAAAATTGGCAGGTAGATACCCCATACGTTAGGCAACAGCAGAAAGTTTTGGGGACTCAGGCTGTTGCGTGGAGTAAGGGTGTGATAGGCAATGCTGAGAAGCCTATTGTTATTAGTGGTCCTTCTGGAGTTGGCAAAGGAACGTTAATATCAATGCTCATGAGGGAATTTCCTGCTATGTTTGGTTTCTCTGTCAGTCACACTACCCGGGCCCCCAGAAATATGGAGAAAGACGGGGTGCATTACCATTTTACTGAGAAGAGTGTCATGGAGAAAGAGATAAAAGAGGGAAAGTTTCTTGAGTTTGCTTCTGTTCATGGTAATCTTTATGGGACCAGTGTTGAGGCTGTGGAACTGGTTGCTGATGCTGGGAAAGTAAGTTCGGACTACTCATGTTTTTCGTTACATTTGGTTGAAGACGAATTCAGGCCAAAAAAAAAACTGAAGTATTTTTTAAATTGAATGTGATGCATCTGGACACCCTTGAGTCTGATCCGAGCAAATCTTTCTGGAGAAGCCTCACTGGAAGGCTTATCTGCGCCTATTTCTGTAAGCAGAGTGTGAAGTAAATAATGTTTAGCTGGAACTGCTCTTACCGATTTTACGGACACTAAATTTTACTGACGCTAAATTTTGAAATGCAAAGATGACCGTAAAGACTTAAACTCATGTTTTATTAAGGTAACTGTTTGCTGCCGACTGCATAGTATGAGCACTTTTGAAATGTAAAGATGACCTTGAAGGCTTAACATCACAATACTTGCATTTTGATTTTGTTATAGTCGTGAATTTCAGTTGTCTGGGATGATTTGAGGTGCCGTAGTATTGCAACCTCATAAGCGACGTTGTAAAGAATTTTATTTTGTTTTTTAAAAAACTCATAATAGTGCAAACATTTTTCCTTTTGAATCAGAGATGCATTCTTGATATTGATGTCCAAGGGGCAAGATCTGTGAGGGCTAGTTCACTTGAAGCCATTTTCATCTTTATCTGTCCCCCAACAATGGAAGAGCTTGAAATACGCCTCCGTGACAGGTGATAAACAATGACCCTTTCTTTGTCTGTCTCTGTAATTTTAAGATTTCCCACAATGTTGATCCAGATCTCTATGTCTTGAGCAGAGGGACAGAGACAGAAGAGCAGGTCCTGAAGCGGCTAGGAAATGCCAAGGCCGAGATTGAGCAAGGGACAAAGTCAATAATATTTGACCACATCTTACGTAATGACAACCTTCAGAAGTGCTATGAGAATCTTAAAGTAACTCTTCACTGCTTATTCTCATATTTGTCTCCTGCAAGAATTTTTTGTATTCAAGTATTCTGAGATACAATATACATTGGTGTAGAAACTATTGGGACTTGATGCTAATGTTAATACTCAACCCAAGTCAGGTAAGAAAAATACCTGAGTTGCGTTATTATGATCTTAGTGTCACAGTTTTACTGTCATGAGCATTGATGAACGCTTTTAATCTGTTAATGCAGGATCCAGAGAGATTAATCTTCCCGTGGATCACACAGTATCAAAAATTGATGACAAAATTATCATAAATTTCCTTTCCTCAGGACTTGAAAAGGAATCAAAGAACTTGTAAGCTTGTGTAAACACTACTTTATATATTGCGACCAAGTGTCGAATTGTGTCCTAACTGTGGAATTTGGATGATCAGGATTGTTTTGGACGTTTCCTCACTTAATGGAGGTGCACCTGGACGTACAAGAGAGCTAGATTTTCAAGCCATAGATTCGTTTTCCGATGGCTTGGTGGGGATGGATTTGCAGAGCTAAACAGTTCATGAACGTGGCCGCTACTGACTTAGGTTTCTCAATTGGAGAGGGAACGTTAGATTTGATGTTTTCAGTTTTCACCCCTTTTTTTACTTCATTAATTGTTATGACATTTGACTTGATGATTGGTGGCACCATTATTATTTGCCCACGCAGGCAATGAGCAGAGATTTGTTTTTTAGCGGCTTTATCTATACATGTTCCATCATGCGTCTATAGTGTGTTCGTTTTCTGGAAGGATCTCAACAACTGCAAAAGGGTGGTTTAGATGAGTCTGTTTTTACCAAATCAAGTTAAATGCGTTGTGATGGGAAATTTGTGATTGTGGGTCTCTTTGATTGTTGAAAGCTACTCTTTTTATTCATTCATAGGACCGCCTAATGTTGAAAGACATGGTGGAAGGTTAAGGCAGGCTGTGTAGGGTAGGTTTCTGGGGCTGTGTGTGGGTGCCACGCGTGGGTGGTTTGGTTTCTCAACCAAATCACAGGACGATTGGTCCAATGCCCAGCCAACAGAGAGCTATATACCCATATGGGTACAACAACTACTAGTACTTGTGCTTTCAGAGTTCAGACACAGCACTTGTTTTCTAAAATAAAGGCTATAGCGAAATGACAAGGACAACTCAAGGTGGGAGCCATGAATTGAACCATGCTAGGTCGGTTCTGGAATCTAAACTTGTCTGTAAATGCAAGCCTTTGGTTTGCCCCTTGGTGTTAGTGAAGAGGCATTCTTTAAATCAACAAAGGAGGGCCTGCCTCTTGATGATTTAATATATAATTGACTGAGATAAATGGTTGAAACACATTGCAGCTATCTATCCAGAAAAGATTATGAAATTTAGGAAGCTTTTGAAAACACATAATTTTCTGGTCCTAATATAATATGCAATAGAAGAATTATATTAATTTTAACAATACTGATATTTTTAAAATCGTACTAACGTTAAAATTCTAATATAACACGAACAAAGCTTGCGCAGATCACCATCATTGCGAGATCGAACTAAGGGCCGAGGGGAGGGCACTGGTTCCGCAACACTGCTGTTCAGTTGCGGGAAATATCTCATAAGCTTATTGCTCACTCGTTAACATTGATAATTGATTATTTGCTCATTTTGCGTTAAATAATTCAACCTGTGAGTGACTATTTGTTTTTTATTGGCTATTCTAATCAGATTAATTTTCATCCATTACGAGTTTGATTCGTTTGCCAATTTATACAGGTGGATTAATTCATGATATTTTGACTTTGAATTATTGTTGGTCTTGCTTCATTTTGACCAAAGCATCTTCCTCTGGCCAAAATCCGGGCTTGGTTTGGCCTATTTAGAGATTACGGGGGCCAGTCATTGGGAAGCCAATCTAAAGAAACGTTTGAGGTTGAGCCGTTCTATTAAAGCCGAAATTGTTATAGCCCATCCAACTTGTGGCTTGATAGTCACACTGTTTTATTTCCTCCGTTCAAACCAACCACGAGTTCAACTCAGGCAATCTCACGCGCACAACAAATAGCAAATCGTTGAATAGCTTTTAGGCATCCGTTTTTCCGATTCATATTTTGAAGATGAAATTGCTAATTTTTGTGGCCACCAAACCAGGAATCAAAAGCTGGGGGGTTCAATGCAGAAGTCTCTTCTTTACTCGCCATATTCCCCTTACCTAACTTTTGCCCACTAGGGGACCCCAAACACCAAGTTGGTCCTTCTCCACTGTGATTAATGGTGGATGTTAACAGGCTCCACATCTCACATGCAGGCAACCTCCTTTCTCACACCCGTATTCATTTCTCCTCTGATAAGAAACGGTTCCTGTCTCTATGTAAAAACATTGCTTTTTGCTCAATACCTTCGCCAAATTCTACTATATCCTGCTCATGTCTGATATAACTTTTAGTATCATATGTAAAGCTACGTGTAATATCTCGTAGAGGCACAGCTCAATGGCTTCCTTGTACAATCCCAGTAAAACTCATGACGTGTTTTATTTTTCAGGACAAAGGTTTTACAAGCCAAGAATGATTGGCCCAATAAAGCCGTCATCTTGTCTCTCTCGAACCTTAAGATCTCCTCCCAGAAAAGAGTTGGAAGTAGCTCTATACCCAACGAAAACGAGGCCACTTGTTCTATTCAATTAATGGTGAGGACTGTGCCAACCCCAGTGCGATTGAGCGTTTTAGACTTGCGTGCCGAGAAGTCGCCTTCAAGATCAAATCCCTGGATGCGTGAGAAGTGTTTGTTTCCATCGGAAGTTGAGTTCGGATCAGGAGAAAAGGTATTATTAATATTATTATTAAGGTCCGAATTAGTAGCAGCATCCTCATTATCTTTGGCTGTAGTGTCGGCAGAAGAAGCTGTATCATTATTAGCAAGCTTCTTTGTGTTGAGGAAACGGCCACCACATCCTCTGGCTCTCCTCATTGCATGCAAATGTCGAGACTCGTGAAGGTAAGGCTGCATATGAAATAGCAACCATTATGCATCTTATTAAAACCTACTTACATGTACTTAAAAATATGCAGAAGTGGGGCAAATTATACAACCTCGTGTCATTTAATTTGACTGAGTAATAGTGAACAATCTTGAGCACATATACCAGATTTAGAGAAATGCAACAAACATGCTGGCGGGGTAGAGTCTGCCTTCTATTTTTTTTTCATTTGGAATGGTCCAATGAACAGTGAAGGAAAAAGCTACAAGAGTGACCCGCACAGTTTAGTCTAACTAGCTAAAAGTTATCAAATGATTCACAAAATACACAAAGTTAGTGCAGCAAATTAACTTCTGTATAATGTAGCTAGCAAGAAGGATTTGCAATGATAAATAATTGAACCTTGTCTACCAAATAAGCAAAACTTAGAGAATAGCAAGAATGGGCACACATGGGATCACAGGAAGCATTTCAACAGAATTATCAAACAGAAATTGGCATCATTCCCAACTTTCTGCTATTGTCATCCTCCCTGACCATTTTGGATCTGGCTTTTTAACTAAGCGTTTTCTCCCAAAGCATTCTTTTTTTAATGTTGAAATGCATTGAGAAGTGTTTGACCTCGTCGTATTTCACATTCAATTGGGGCAAACGTAACAGAAGGAAACCAGATAGGCTATATATTGCCAGAATACCTTCCTTTCTTTTATTAGCTTCTTTTCCAGCTCAGCCTTGGCACGTAATCGCCTACGCCTCAAAATTCCATGGTATTGCTTGGCATTAACGTAAACCGGCTCCTCTGCAATTTCCAGCGGTAACACCATTTGAGCAGTATGAACTTCTAGACCATGAGGATGCACCTAACATAATTCCCAACAAAATGGAGAGAAGTAACTCAAATTAAATCAACACCCTTTTCTGGTACGATCACTGCATGATAGAAAAGCCAGAAAAATAACACACCGTAAGCTACAAAGTGCAAATACATACAATGATGGCCGGAAAATGGTCATCTTTCTAAACAAGGACAAAACTTAGGTGAAATTTTCAATTACTTGATGTTATTTCCACTAACAAAAACATTGTAAGTTGAATCTTTACAGTATCACATGATTGGATCGTCTCTCAAAAACAAGTTTCCCGATATGTAATGCATGTGTTTGGTAACTCCGTTTGGAGTGGTTTTCACGTAAACCGAGATAAAACTGCTCTCACAAACTTACTTTAAATTGTATAAAATCATTCTCCCAACGGTTTTTAAGATGGACACAGTATTATGTTCATTGAAGAACCCCCATGTCCAACGCCTAAAGCAGTAAAGCACAGTGCCATGTGATGGAGGCTAAAATGTGCATTTTCTGGGCGCTTGTAACACTGACTATGCGATGAAATCGCTATTAATTTATACTTAGTTTGATTTCCATGTTTTTCGTTCAATAAGTTTGACTCCTTCCAGCAGCAACCAGTGTACGACTTGATATCTGTGCTTGTTTTTAAAAGCTCGGACTTGATTCCTTTTATGCAGTGGATGAAGGAGTGTAGCAGTTTTTGCATCATCTAAAAATAACTTGAGATTTTAGACATGGACCTAAATGCTTAGGAGAGAGAGCTAATATATTTGGACCATTTAGATTTAATTTGGGTGGTCCAGATTTAATTTTTAAAAGTTTATACTTTTCTAAAAAAATCATTCCAATGAATGTAGAATAAAAAATAAGAACAATCTATCAAATACTATTTTTCAAAAAATAACTTTTTATTTAAGAAATTATCATTTTAAAAAAAATCAAATCTGGACCGTCTAGATTAGATCGGACAATCCAGATCTAATAAACTCTCTCTACTAAGTATTAAATGCTTAACAGTGTAATGTCAATTAAATATTTTGCATGACTAGCACGCATTAAACAATTCGATGAGAACACGCGTTTCATACCCGAGGCTGAGGTCCATGAGTTGAGGTCACTCCTACATAATTGGGAGCTGAATGCGGGTAAAGGCCACATGCCTGCAAAAACACGTCTTTTAGATGTCCCAAGCATCACACTATCCCATTTAAGACATTGGGTTATGGATGTGATTTTGTATGTTTGTGTGTGTGTGTGTGTGTGAGAGAGAGAGAGAGAGAGAGAGAGAGAGAGAGTTCACCATTGAGTGGCCAACAAGCTCCAACTGTGATGGTTGGGCAAAAAAATCATTTACTGCTGTTGCAGGCAAGCTAGGGACAGGAAGCTGTGTTTGTTGATGTTCTTCATTAGTTTCAGCATCTGATCATAATGCAAGAAATATTTCGGTACAGAATGTACCAGTAATCGATGAAGGATGTACAAATATCTTCATGTTTAGTAAGTTATTCTCATAAACTAGAGTCTACTCCATCCAAATTTTGAACGGACATCATTTTCTTGATTTGTTTTTCCTTTTACTTTTTAGG
The DNA here is from genome assembly GCA_025593235.1 of Vachellia pachyceras. NCBI lineage: Eukaryota > Viridiplantae > Streptophyta > Magnoliopsida > Fabales > Fabaceae > Vachellia > Vachellia pachyceras. The sequence continues at coordinate 10,621 of JANTPZ010092331.1, forward strand.
GCACAAAAAGATGCAGATCACAGATTATAACTTTAAAAATAACATTGTTATTTTGACTTGAATATTGAGACTGTAAACTATACCCAAAGTTCTTCAGTTTCAAAGAAATTCATATTTAATCTAAGTTATACCCTTTTGGGAGTTTTTGGACTGAGCATACTCATAACATTATCACCCTCTTTAAGAACTGACACCCTAAACAGCTACGTACCACGACATTTCATTTGGCCTCCTGTCGGCCAAAACACTTTTGTAGGCAGTTTTCTCTGTGAACATTGACCTCTCAATGAAAATACCAATGTAATGACTATAAGCCTAGAGTGAGAGCTCAGTGTTTGAGGTAACTGTAAGTAACAGCTTTTTTTTCACCGTGTCATGTTTATTTCTAAGGGTGACTTTCTTTGTTTTTAGTTTTTACCCAAGAAAACTCATTAAAGGGACCTCTTTCTTTGCTGGCCCCTCCCTCTTTCTGTGCAGATCGGCCACAGGTTTAGCCTGTGATTTTGGTGCCAAGAAAGTAATCAGCAAAATAATGTTGGCACAAATTAACTCGTTTTACCTTCCATTATTGTTACCATGCCACTCGAGGAGGCTTCATAAACCAGGCCATGGCGCTTGTCTTGAGTAGAACATATCCCATACAGCTTATTGCTGCTCATATTATTAGGCTCTGAATGGAGTGCGTGATCCAATCCAGCTGCTTTATTTCATGTAACTTGGATTGATCCTCTGCCATACAAAAGCATGACAAGTATTATCAGCGGATGCAACATTTGATAAATTCTTATGGCCTCCGATAAGGCTTGGATTACAGAACTTCTTGTTAAATTCCTATATATTAACTCCTGAGAGGACAACTATGAAGAATAGGTGGGAGACAGACATGTCAGCCAAAACACGATATCAGTCCAAGAATTCAACATCGGATAGAACATCCCACTTCTCCTGGATCAATATGTAACATCTAATGTCCTGCTCTTTCTTGAGGGATATAAGAAACTTGTATCATGGAAGAAACTAAAGTCTAACAAAGTGATTAACATCTCATACCCTCAAATTTTCAGCAGGACAGGTAAGTAAACGCTAATTTAAAAAAAAAACCCAACTGAAAGAAAAAATGGAACATACCATTACTAATCAAGTAACCTGAACTGAACTGAGGGAAAAAATTACCCAGGAGGTATAAAGAAAATGCTCAAAGAAGCTGGTATTAAGCAGACAAGCGGTAAACCAGGTTAAGAATTGAAGAAGGGAAAATCTTACTGCTTACCAGTCAAAGAATTGTGTAGCGCAGAGAACGACAGTAATGGATTCAATATAACGGACAAGGGAAACTTTTTGCACTGGATTCTGTGTTATATATAAAAGAGGATGAACCCAACGAGAGATTTTCCTTTGGGGGGGGGGGGTATGCTGATTTAACAAAAGAGAGAATGCTAATGTTTGTTTGTGTTTAAAAAAAAGGAAATTTATTGGATGGTCTAAATGAATGATCATAAAAAATAAAATATTTATTTTGAGGTTCTATTGATAACATGAAGTTCTTTTATTGATAACATCATACGTTGGATTGACAACACCTCATGTTATCAATGGAATCTCAAAATAAATATTTTATTTTTTGAGATCATTCATTAAATAAGTCCCTTATTTAAGATTTTCAAGTAAATTTCACTTTAAGAAAAATACCGATCGCTCCAACGTTGCTGCCACGTTCTGGCTCGAGAACGTTTTACATGTTGGACGATTTGGAGGGAGGATCCCATCATTTAATAGACAAAAAAGCGTCTCCGGTTTTCCTCGTGAGATGCCGAAAATGCCCATCAACCTCTCCACAATTTCTGGGCCTCCCTTCCACTTTCTGGTTTTTGGAGTCCTTTGCAAGTAGAATTAAAACTTCAAACACAAAATTAAAACACAAATATAAAGTACAGCATTTTTTATTGCTTTTTTTGAAACGATAGAATTTTGCGTCGTTTCAATCATCAAACCAAGTCAGGAATCGAAAATGGAAATGCAATGCAATGGTTACTCACGGGAGACAAGGTTGAGGTTAACTAAGATTAGAAGCCTAATTTAATTAGGAGAATCAAAGAGAAGATGAACAAATATGGTAAAGGGGAGGATGAGAGAGAGAAGGGGAAGTGGGTAAATAATTATGGCCTACCAGCCTACCAGCAACGAAATAACAGTGAATAGGGGGCCCACACCCCACCAGCAGAGGCCACGTGGTAACATGACGTCCTGGTAATGCCGTTAAGTCTTCGAGCTGTTGGGATTGTAGACGACAAGCACGAATCCCTTGATGGCTACACCTTATTGTTAGCCACGTGTCCCACCACCACACCTACTTTCCACTCATCCTACACCCCCTGCTCTGTCTCCACGCGGATGCCAATCCCGCTTCCTATCCTCCCACCTTATCTGTTGTCTATAAATACTTGAGAGAATAGAATTACGGATTTTGAAAGGTTTGTATGGATTCTAAAATTTTTTTATGAATTTTATATATTTCTCAAACATGTACTTTATGCTACACCTCGACACTCAAGATTGTACCAGAAACGACGGTGCTGATCCTGCTACGTTTGAATCCCGAGGAAACATGTTTAATATTCGATAGTGTTTTAAATATAATTAATTTTAATAAAAGAATGTACATGTTTGGGTAGAAGTAACTTTTATGGGTGCGTTTGGAAAGTCCGTTGGGATAAATGAATTTACAGATTTCGAGGTATTTTGCGGATTTCAAGATAATTTCATGAATTTCGAGATGGTTTTAATGAATTTTAAAATGATTTTATATTGGAATGTGTACACCGTTTAGGAAACGGTGTTCCCAAACAAGCACTATAACCTAAAGGAATGTAACCTAAGCGACAGGTTATGAATTTAATTTCACTTTTTAATAATATCACATACGGTTATTCCTCCTCTCTAAAAGTACGACAGATAATCTCCTCCACATATTTACCTCGACTTACATAAAAGTATTTCTCTACCTTGTTCCTAAAGGCACACATATAATGTTCATATTTATAATGAAATTCAAGTGTTTGCAACACCACTTTCCCTGAATATAGGATTCAGTTGGTAGTGCAATTAAAAACTAGAGGTAACATTTCACTTACTAATTTTACTCAACACTAATTATTGGTGAGTTGAGTCATAATCAACGGAATTATGAAAGAACTTTAGGCTGATCGGATGACTGGGACTTGATTAAAGGGCCTGGATCGTGATGATGGAGTCTCAGGACCACCAAGCCCTCCTCAAGACTTCTGGGCCATTCATCCTTTGGACTCGAATCCTAATGCAAGATCTCACTGTGTTTGTTTCTGTAATGGTTACTGGTGGATTTTGGATTTCTCCTCATATTTCCTCCAATTCCTTACACAACATTTCATCCTATCATTAAATTAATAAATGAACGGTCGAGATTTAATGATTTATTAAATTGAGATTATAAATTACTTAATAAATAAATCTGAAATATCAATTTAAATCGTAGGAGAGAGAAAACGAGGAGAGGATCCAAGCATTTCTCTTTGTAGATGAAAAAACGATCTTGTTATATATTGGAAGGTGTTGGGTCTTTCGACCAGAAATTAACGATAGAGTATATGGCTTAAATGACTTGATCCCTTCGACAAATCTTGTTAGCCTCAATATCTCCAACAGACCACATGTCTACACGTACGGGACATGCTTAAGATTTGTTTATCTTAATTTTTGTTCCTGTGACCACACGTATGGCAAATATAATTAAAAAAAGACGAACCATTTCCGCAGGAAGGCCATGGTCTTACAGTTTAAAACGTACGCCAAAGGCTAAAAGCTGTGGTGGGAGCAACAAGAAAATCAGCAGCGTACTAATGGACCCTTTTTTGAGAATGTAATGAAGAAGTACTTTTACGTTAAGTCGAAGTAAATATGTGAAGGTAATTATCTTATTTTAAAGAAAAATACTGTTAGATGAGTTTTTGAGCTCTCGTAGTCGCAGCTCCACTCTTGCCGACACCTAATTTTACATACCCAAACCTACCACTGTGCTTCCGTTTTCATAAGATTCTCCTTACGTGCGTACACTTAAAATAAATAAATAATACACACACACACATATATATATATAAAGAGTCAATAATTAAGAAATAAATTGACGAACAGCCGCACGAGGCTGTTCATTGGATTCTCCCCTTATCCATGTGCTCTGCAATCTGCCTTCATGTGCCTGCTCTCTCCAGGACACCATCATTGTATAATTAACTCTTAAACTCAAACCTTAGGCTTTTTCTTCACATATTCCATCACGAAGCCTATCATCCCTTCCTCGGATTCTCACTTTGTTCCATTTCCATGCCTTTTTAGGTACTGTTAAAGATATGGGTGACAATCCATCATCACATAGCCACCATCTCAATCAACCTCCCATCTTTCCCACTTTAATCTTACAAAGTCGCCTGCACACACTTGGCACCACCCAACCCCACAAAAAAAAATGAATAAAGAATGTGTGTGTGTGTGTGTGTGTAGAATCCTGTGGATGCTTTTCAGCCATTTATTCAAAATCCCAGAAAAAGAGATACAAATGAGCATGAGAAAGAATTGATCTTTCAAAAGCTTTGATCAGTTCCACTATATTCAAAAGTTGCTTTCTCTCTCGATCCTTCCCTCTCCTTCTATTCCATGTGTTGCTTTCTCTCTCGATCCTTCCCTCTCCTTCTATTCCATGTGTGCATTGAGTGGACATGACACAGTCTCTACGTGATTTTAACTCAAAGATGAAAAAGAAATTTAAGTTTCACATTTTGGCGCCTATTTTACTTTACCATAATTCATCTGCTGATGATCATCAGCTGGTTATATACCACTTAAGCAGCTTACAACTTCACGCAATAATATATATATTGAAGCCAAAACAAACACAACCTAATTTCAAGTCATCTTCAGGCATTACATCAACTACTCAGAGGAAGAACAGGTTAGTAGGTTAAGTCGAAAATCAAAAAGTGTAGGTAATTTACAAAGCAAGATATTAATTAATATTACCATCTCAATCAAACCCAGAACAAGCAAAAATCAAACGGTTTCAAACTTGCACCTGATTTAATTAGGGTTACACACTAAAGTTGTGTCACAGACTTGGTCATCTCACTAACCTCAAGGAAGGATCAGCAATATGAAGATCGTAAAGTCATTGTGTCATAATTTCTGACCTCTAAACAAACCAAAACACTCAACTTCAAGCTCACACATTATTTCCAAGGGCGGAGAAGAAGAATAACTCTATATCTAGGGAAGCAAAGAAAGCTATAGGGATCTTATTTGATGAACCATTAGACGTTACCCTTCTCTTTTTGGGAGCTGGGGGACAAGTTAAGACCTCTGGTATTCTGAACCTTTTAGCTTTCGGAGTAGAACACCCACTCGAACAAGCATCTTCCTCGTTATCCTTTTCCACAGTCGTATTCATTACAATATTTTGCGCGGTTGAAGCTGAACCGAAACTAGACCCGCGAGTCCTCGCCATTGTTTCTTTCTGCTTTCTCTGCCACTTGACTTGGGTTCTCGGACAAGCTGGAGCCATCCTAAGTAGTGCTAGCTAGCTATATGGAGCAAAACTTGCACAGAGATTAGTGGGAGAAAGAGAATATCTCAGTTTGCATAGCTAAAGCTGGAGACAGAAGGTTTCCACTTGGAGGGAAAACCGTAGAATCAGCGAAAGAATTGAAGAAGTATCATGGCAATAGAAACTACAGGAGAGGTTGAAAAGTTTCTGCCATATATCAGTAAAGTCGAGAGCAACAACTACTACCACCGGGAGTGTTTAAATTTATTATAAGCGCTTCTACCAAATCCCCAAGGCATTTTAACTCTATCTATTACTGGAGCAAGCGCCTTTCTGCTCCAGGTTATACGAGGTTTCCTCCTTAATCACCAAGTAAAAAGTAGAATATTAAGATGACACGACCTGTTTTTTTAACCTTTTATTCTCTGCCTTTACCCTTTACTTTCCGTTCGAGCCTTTATAATTCCAAGGACAGTGTGATTGTGTGAATATATGAATATATATGCAACAACGGACTGTCGTTGTTGGGAATATTTTTTGCGTCCATTTCCTTAATTTACTCTCACGTTGTCGGTTGAGGCTAGGATAAAAGGAGAAAATACGAGAACGCCCACCGTGGGGCTCGAACCCACGACCACAAGGTTAAGAGCCTTGCGCTCTACCGACTGAGCTAGACGGGCTTCTTGAGGGCAGTTCTTGTGACAAGCTAAAGATAATAAACTTCATTCATCACAATATCATCTGCATCACGCTAGTATTTTAGTTATTCTTTTCACTAACCGTTGGGTGAAATATAGTCATACACTTTCGTTTGAGTACACATACACACATTACCAAAACCAGAAGAACATTTCTATCGAGGAATAATAGATTATATCTGACAGAACTAATTAAGTTTTTTTTTTAATTTATGTGACTTTTTTTGCCCAGAACTGATGAGGGGAGGTGAAAACACCTTTTTTCTAAATAACAATAACAATTGCCCTCCCATTGATATTCGAGGTATTGCTTTTCATTAAATGTAGACACCGCGCTTCCAGTTGGATGAAAACACATGTTGCTGTAGCTAGGCTTTCCAATTCCCAATTTTGACGAGACCTTTTAGCCCAATGGACATGGAAGTACACTACAAATACATCCCCTTTGAAAGAAACAGGGAATCGGTACTGTCTTCGAGGGGTACACTACAAATCATACAGGTGCTTGGATCGTGGGGTTCACACAAACACTGGGGGAAATGTACTGTCTTCGAGGCAGAGGAGTGGGGCATTTATAGGGGTCTGATGTTAGCGTGGGAGCTTGGATTCAAAAGGGTAGTCATGGAATCTGATTCAAAGTGCCTGGTTGATGCCTTATTGTCTAATGAAGCGTCTGACACTTGCAGCTTAATGTCTTGGCAGATCAGACGGATTATGCGAAGAAAGGCTTTGGCGAAGAAAGGCTTATCAAGATCTGTTATTATGAGATCTCGTCCTTTATATATATGAGGAGTATGTGCTACAACACATCTATGGGAGTCAATCCCCTGTTAGTTTAGCCTTTACATTTCTGTTGGACTTTGCCCTCTTTTGTATAAAAAAAAAAAAAACAGGGAATCTGTAACCATTTTGTAGGCTGGCCTAAATATATTTTCTGGGCCGCATCTTAGTATTAAACCCTTCTGTTTTTTGTCAGTAAAGTAGAGACTTCTTTTACTGGTTTCAAATATTAAGCTGCATTTGATTATCGAGAATTGGGAGCATTCACAATCACAGAGGATAGGAAAAGATCCTTTTTAGGGTTTAATTTTAGTTTCACTTTCGGTTTAAGCAACGAAAAACATGTAATGTGAAATAATACCTCTTGTTCATTTTCTGGCTATGGTAAGTGTAATGGCTCAGCTGCATTAAAATTCATTTTCACCCTCACAAAAGTTATATCTCCATTTAACAGCACAGCCAATTATCCTTTCGTTAGGGAGAGGGATGAAAAGCCAGAGACGCTCCCCCACAAACATATAAGGCACCGTTTTTGGCTTAATAGTGACACCAAATAGTAAAATATAATATAGCTTGTTCCACTCGTCCATTTTATTTGCTTTTTTTTCCCATTCGAGTAAAAGTTAGAAGAAACATCATACAGAACAATAGTAATGCATTTGTCCTTTTATTTAGCAAACAGTAATTTTCCCTGCAAGGCTGCATGTGACAATCTATATTCTGCTGAAAATGCAGATGAAAACATTGAACACTATGGCCTCCACAGTTTACAATCACATCCCCATATGGCCTCCACAGTAAATACTAACCTCCCAAAATCTTCCACAGCCTTCTCAGCTGAAAAACCACAGGATGATGCCTGGCCATTTATTCTTGCAAACCCAAAATCTGTCACTTTTGCAGCGAAGTTTTCATCCAACAGAACATGTTCACATTTCAAATTTCCATGGCTAGCGAACTCCCTACACCTAACAGATGGCTTCTGCCACGCTTGAGCATATGTCTATTCTTTTTCTCCAGTTTAGCTTCTTAATAAAGTAGAGATAGAGAAAAGCAAAGGAGAAAAACAAGAGATATTCTCTTCTAACTTGATTCACAGTCTATAAGATAAGTATGTGAGAAGAATTTTATCGCGGTTTGCGTAAACGTATTTCTCTAAGTTTGACCCTGTTTGTCGTATAAAACACGTTTACACAAATCGAGATGAAACACTTATACGTAGTTAACTCATAGATTGTACATGGTATTTGAATATTAGTTTTTACAGTCAATTAAAAATTAAAGTTTCATTTTTTCTCTCCATGTTTTGAACTGTATAAAAAGTATTATCATTTTGTACTTTAAATCATAATTTACAATTTTTGTTTGGACCAAAGAGGCATGTGAAGTCCATTTCAACTGTAAAAAGGCTAAGCCAAGGTTGGTCTCCATTGATTCAACATATCTGACAATCCCCATGCCGTCACTATTGACTAGGATTCACTTTGGTCCACTTCGATCTCTTCTCATAATGTTTTGGATCCTGTTGCCCCGCATTCACTTTGACTGGGATTCATTCATTCTCCCCTAACCGTACTCGTTGTAACCCTTGTTTTTTTTTTAATTTTTTTTTTGAATATCATGGCTTGTATGCAGCCTGAGCATAGCATGATATTATAGTTTAATTTAGATTAGTATTGGGTTAAGGTGAAAAATAAAACAAGGTTTCACAGAAAGTGTGTGCACTTTTTAGATGTGAAAAAATACTCACTAGTGTTTAAAATGGGAGTAAAAATATCATCGTCATTACATATGCATATACGGGAGTAATGTAGGTTGCACCATAAAAAGTAACTGTGTTATGTTATATTTAACAATTATGGTATCTTTGTTTCCTTCTTGAATGCTCACTAGCAATTTTACAGCTGTAAAAAGTATACGGTGTTAAATACTCTTACGGTTAAAGGCTAATGAATCTTTTTTCACCTATTGCTGGTTCAGTTTTAAAGGTTTGAAGCAGCACGTGCAGTTCAAAGGCTCGCTCGTTTTCTGAAAGGGCCTTCCCTCTAATTTATGACGGCTGGGAATTGTTGAACAGTCCGTAGGCCCATTATACTTCTTTGACTCCATTTTGCCTCTAAAAAGACTAATTCACTCCTTCTTGGGTTAGGAACAAAGGCAGGGGTTTAATTTTATTGAGAATTTGGGATAAATTCCTATTGATAAATTAATTAGAGAATGAAACCTATATAATGTGGAAATCCAATTACATTTGTATAATATGAAAGTATAGTTGCATATCGTAAAAATTCGGTTACATGGTTACATTTACATTTTTTTAAAAATTTTATACAATTAAATTATGTACGACTAAACTTCCATATTATACAACTAATATTTGATGATATACAAATATACTTCTACATTGTACAAGTCACATTCTCCAATTAACATGTCGATCAGGGATATGTCCCTAATTCTCCCTTAATTTTATTCATTCAATTTATTTTCAATTTAAAGTTAGAGAATCAACATTGGGAGAAGTCCACATAGATGGCTAACCCCGCGATATGGTGAATTCACGTTTGAATCCTTATTGCAAAATGTGTTTTTTTTAATGGTTCTGAGCAATGGGCTATACAACAAACTTCGTGAGTTCAAGGGTTCATGTCAGGACATTCACCATTGTTGCTAAAGTGTCTGTTTAAGAAAGAGGTAGAAAAATGTTTTTATAACTCATGAAGTAAATATGTAAATGAGATTATCTCAATTTACAAAAAAAAATTGTTGGACGTGTGTTTAGGGTGTCAAAAAAAATTCTTCGAAACAAACATCTATTCTGGTTTGTTGCGTTGCGGCTCCAAAAATTTTTTTTTTTAATAAAAGAAAAGGTGTTTGCTCGTCAGTGACACTTTGTGGCGGTGGCTTATATGATCACAACGCTCCAACAATGATCCCCGCCTGTCTCTGTTTTCGCGTGTCGCAGCGTTACATGTCGTATCGTCTTCGTCCCTTCCTCTCCACCACGTATTTTAAACATTCCATATTTTACACTTGTTTTGCCCATAATAAAAAAAAATAACATTCAAAATATCCTTCATCTCATCACCTCTCCTACCACACGCGTCATGCATCGTGCTTGCTATCTTTTCCCTGCGAGATTCATGGCATCCATATCAATTTAAATCCATATATACATATTTTTTAATATTTAAATTTCATTGAACCGTTAAAGGAATGTTATTAAGAACTTGGTTGATAGCAGGTGGATAATAGAGTTCGAGGCAAAACTTAAATTTTGGATAATAGATTTTAAAAAAATGATTTTTATGGATTTCGAGATAAAATCTAAGTTTTGAAAAGATAATTGTGTATGGGAAGTTGTGAGAATAGCTTTTACGTTTTATGAGGTAAAAGGCGGAAGAAAGAAAAAGGATGACATATAAAGTTTATTATGAGAAGGAATGTGATTTGACAGTAAAATAAAATTTTTAAAATTTAAGTTTTAAACCTATATTGTATCTCTAGAATGCATTTTCTAAAAAAAAATATGAGTGCTAAATTTTACCATGAAATCTAAGTTTTCAAATAGGATGCCAAACAAGCCTTAAATACCTTAACTTGAAGGGAGAAATATAATTACATGTTTGGTATGGTGAAATTATGTGTTAGAAATGGAAATATAATTCATTTCCTATGTTTTGTTTGATAGAATTAGCTATGGAAATGGCTTCAATGTGAAAATCATTTCCACCAAAATGGGTGGATATGATTTTCATGATATAACCCATGAAATTGTATTAAATTCCATGAGATTAGCTTTTTGGCCCCTCCTTTTTTCCATATATATCTATTTTCATTTCCATTTCTATCTAAATCAATATCAGTATACCAAACGAATCATACATGCTGTTCAAAATGGGATCGAAACAGTAAAATGGGAAGGTGTTTTAGGAAAAGATGAAGGTATTTTATGTCCAAACAAATAAAGAAGTTGAAGTTGGCAGGATGCATATTGTATGGGATTTATATACAAGTTATTCATGCTATTTGGACTGTTATTAACCCTATACTTGGATGGAGAGAAAATGAGAAAGTAAAGAAAATTTAGAGAGAAAATGGGGGAGAAATGAGTTTTCCCTTGCTTGGATGGGAGAGAAAAAGTGGGAGGAAAGAAAAGTTGGAGAGAAAATGAGGTGTGTGTCCCACCACATTTTCCGTCCAACTTTTCTCTCCACACATGGAGAGAAAACTATTTTTCCCTATACACCCACATACTATGTTATTACTTTTTCATTTTAACCAATTAAGTTTAACATATAACTTTTTTAAAATTCTGATTCTGATTTTCTTTTTTTAAAAGAATAAGATTTAATATATTTTTAAATATCTAATTTATTTTTAATTGCTTACTAAAACCTCACAACCTTAAAAATATAGTATATTCTTATATAAGTTATGTTGTTTTGAAATATAATAACTGAAAAGATATCTTTAATAAATAATTTGATTTTAAATTATTTAATGATATTAATGTTAATACAGTTTTTTTATTATCATATTTAATTTGATATTATACTTTACATATTTTAAGGATATTTTACCTGTTACTGTTTATTAAAAGATTTTTATTTAAGAATATTTTAGTTATTCAACCATTTGTCCATTTTCTTTTCTCTATATTTTCTCTCAATTTTTCTCTTCTCTCCATTTCCTCTCCTCCCATTTTCTTTCCTCTCAACTTTTCATTCCATTCAAATGGAGCCTAAAACTAAAAGGACAAAAGATATGGGGGGACGTGCATGTAGCTTTTGAATGGGAAAATATTTTTTTTTTGATACAAAAATTTTAGGCAGGGGGTTGGGCTCACCCACAAGCCAAGGGCAGGGCGAAATCTCCCTTCCTCTTAGGTCATACCAATGTTGGGCAGGGCGAGCCGTCAATTACCCTCAGGCGTTTACCTAAGCACCCAAGAGCTATGATGTCTCCCCAAACGCCGCGACTGGAGCCACAACAAAGTGACCTTCCCAGGTATCGAACCCTCTCCCTTTGGTGAGAGTGTCCAATACCTTCACCAGCTGAACCCACGGACGATGGGTGAATGGGAAAATATTTAAAATAATTGAAATGAATCTTAAAATGGTGGGCCAATAACACTTAGCTGCGAAATTGTCCGCGACGCGACCATCACTCATCGGACTCCATTTGTCTCGGGTTGATCTTGAAGGGACCGGGCAGGCTTGTGGCCCATAGGTTGCCTCGTAGGCAGGGTTGATCCCGTGGAATTACAATTCTAACCCACCCCTTAAATAGATAAAACCATTATTAATTTTCAATTTTGAAAAATATATTTTTCCAACAAGGTTATATTAGGGCCCGTTTGGTATGGTGGAATTGGGCTGATGGAAATGGAATTGGAGCCCAATTCCACCATACATGCATGTTTGGTTGGATGGAAATGGAAATCCAATTCCATTTCCATCTCCACCAAAACCCACTTTTTAAATTCCACCCCAGAAGTTGAGATTTCTAATTCCACTTGCATAATTCCACCTTTGCCCTGCGATGACGGCGACCTCGACGACTCCAGCAACTCCA
>JANTPZ010092332.1:0-15990 GCA_025593235.1 Vachellia pachyceras
CCCACATATGTACGAAATAATTGAAAAATATCACCATAAATATTTTGGGCCATTCCTCGGGTAACTCAGTCTATGGTCGATGAATACCTGAATATTATTCACAACGCTGATAATAGATTTATTGAAAAACAAATTGTAGATGGATGCTCTCTTATTTTTATAAAAGCAAAATTTATTTCCAGTTGTTTATATCCATAATTGTATCAAATTTATAAGTGAATTTATAAACACACGTATGCATTTTAATAACAATAGTCAAATAACGAGAATTTATATAAAAATTTACAAATCATAATTTACATTATAATAGCTCATATAAAAATTTACAAGTATTTACATACGCATTTGAACAATTAATAATATATATAGAAAAATAATAAATGTAATTGGAGAACTTGACATAACGGACATAAGCAACTTCACCTAATGTATTTCCCTTTTATAATATTAACCTGATCCTAAACGTAGAATCTATTTGACGATAAGATTAGATATGTTAATTAAGTTAGTTAATATTATATGTTATTTTTCTAAAACATCTTAATCATTTTCCTTAATTCTATTCATTCCTCTCTTACTTGATTATTATTAAAGAAGTATCAATAGAATTAATTTGAGGAAAACTTGATAAAAATTAAAAATGAATCCTACATTTAGAATCCATATAAACTCCCTAATTAGATAATACGTTAAGTACTAAACGAGTAGTAAAATATACATAACATTATATGATACTCAGTTTTATTAGCCATGCATATGCATATATACTAAACAAGAAAGCCAACGTAAAACAAAAGCAGCCAAACACTTAAAAGGCGAATTGCTGAGAGATCCTATATATATCCTCTCTTATTTTTAGAACATAATGCCAAAATATAAATAAAATCTTTATTATATACCCTCTTGTTTATGTAGATGGGGAGACTGATAGATATGGCTCTGCGGTTTCTCCACGTGAGGCCTTAAAAGCTGGGCTTGTAATTTAAAAAGTGTTTTTTTTAAAACTAGATCATGAATAGGTGGTTCCTCATGCTTCTTTGGATTGTGATTTGGATTTTTACCAGATGACAAGTCTAACTTTGCCTACCCATCAATGGGTATTGGAGGTGGAACATGCCCGTCGCCACCGTCGTCATCGCCACGGTCGTCGTCGAGGCCGTCGTAGCCGCCGCTGCTGTAATCACCATGGAGTCGTGGTGATGAAATTTTTTTAACAGATGATTCGAAAGGTGATGAGATTTCATCAGCTTGTGATTTTTCAGCTACAGGCTTATAATAAGTGGGAGGCTGATGACTTTTCAAATCCTCATCAGCTCTTGCATTTTCAACAGAAGAATCACAAATTGGAGGTCCATCATCGGTTGGATCAAGAGGCCCTGAGATTTTATTCACATGTGATTTTTCAACTCCGGACCTGTAATAATGGGGAGGCTGATGATTTTTCAGATCCTCAGCTGTTGAATTTTCCACAGAAGAATCACAAATTGGAGGTCCATCATCGGGTGGATCAAGAGGCCTTGAGATTTTATTCGCATGTGTACTCACACATAAAAATTGAAGTACAGGGTAGCAAGTGTACTCAGTGCATATTTCTGCGACCACATGCTTGAATATGAACACTTTGAAATCCCTCTTATGTTTTCTTCAACTTTTTGTAACACCTATTTTTTATTAGCATTAAGATTCATCCAATACCGTGAAATAGTTTCTGTAAACGCATCTAATACCTTAAAGTATTATATGATGTAATTTTATCCTTAAAATATTTTTATAAGCAATACTACTATCTTTAAAATATTTTTTCCTTAAAATATTTTTAAATTGTTTCAGATCCTTAACTATAAAAAGCTCAACAAAAATTGAACAGACTTTTACAACTAAACCAATTAGATAAAACCTAGAGGAACTCATTGCTAAATCTTTAGCTATAAAATACTCTACAAGAGTTGATTGGCCCAACCATATTCTATACAAAATACAAACCACAAGTTACCATTTGTCGAGAAAAAACTTATCATTCATTCTGCCAAAATAACTGATACAACTTGATCTATAAATAATAAAATTTGCTAACCATAATATGACTCAACATTAAGAAAAACGATATCCTAAATCTTCTAAAGATAGAATATCATATCATTTAATAAATATCCAAAGGATTTATTCAAAAAAGTATTTTAAATCTAAAGAACCAAATTAATAAATAAAAATCTTAAAAACTATTAATCTTCACGAGTAGTCTTAATTAAGCACGAGAGGTAGTATTATATTTCAAAGAACATTTGTAATTTCCTTTCGAAATTGGGGTTGCTGGTTGGAATGATCCAAGAGTCCATACAATAACTTATAAAAATTATATCAATGGCTTTGGCATCATACAAAAACACATCATATTGAGAAAGTCATGCTTTAGGGACCCAGCGGGATAAAATTTACATTTAAACAGAACTCGGATACTCAAATATGAAAAAAAGCACTATATACACCCAATCTAATTTATAACTGGTCTAAATTTGTTCTAAAAGTTTTCATCTAGGAACAACGTTGACCATAATTTTTTTTTGGATTTATATTGCCCAAAAATTTAAAATAGTAGTAATATTGCCCTAGATTAATAGAGACATAATGTTCACCATTAAACGATGCAAATTTAAACGAGCTAAATAACTAATTTATTCAATTAATTTTCACTCAAAAAATAAAGTGGTCACAGAAGAATATTTTAAATTACACCATATATGCATTCAATGGTCAATTTTAGGTCTATGCTAATCCAAAGCAATATTGCTACAATTGTAAACTTCTAAAGTATCATGGAACCAAAAAAGCTGTCAGACCAATATTGATTCTAAACCTAAAGCTTTTCATGCAATTACAGCTATGGAAAATATGCACAATAATATATTATTAAATTGCAAATACCCAAATCATTCATATTTCATACAATCATATTTAAAGGGAAAATAGAGCAACACTAAAAGTAATTAGTTATCCATAACTTCAAAACATCAATTAAAACCATGGTTAATTATTGTCATATTATGAATTTCTGGACCTAAAAGTCAAGAATGAACTTGAATGATAAATGCTACCAAACCCAATTCTATGAAGTTTCCTGTCAGGTAAAATAATTTTCTGGAATTATGTAGCATTTGACTCAACAAAGGAAAGACTAAAGGTAAGAGAAAATGAATGAAAGAATATATGTAGAAGTAGAAAGAAAGAGGATAGGTTTTGGAGTATTAAGGAAGAAAAAAGAAGAGTGAAAATGTCATTTTACCAAACTAGAAAAAGTAAAGGAAAATAGTCATTTTGAAAAGTAAAGGACCAAAGTGACATTTTGAATAAGAACCTAAGTGTAAATTCGAAATTCTTGGGACAAAATTGTTATTTTGGAAATTCAATGGCATTTTAATAAATTTGAGAAAATCAAAGGGTATTTCGGTCAAAGTTTGGCCACAATATCAAAAAATTGACTAGGAAACCAAACAATAGAGAAAAAATTTACTAATCAATAATTGATACATGATTTAAGTTAAAATGACAAAAATAACCTTTATGGGAATTTTAAAGGTTATTTAATATTTGGATATTTAATAAATAATTAGTAAATTAATTAGAATATCTGGAGGTCTCAAAGATTTGATTTTAAAGTAAGCAAAAATAGCTTAGGAATTGTAGTATTTTATAAAATTGATTCCAACGGAAAGTCAGAAGCAATTTGCTGGAATGGAAAAAAAGACCCGAAAAAACCTTGAATTAGGGTTTTCTATATAAATTAATTAAAGTCACATCCAGAATGAGAATTGAGAAAAGAAAAATGGTTAGAGGAGTAGAGATATTATGGGAATTTTTAATGATACTGAATCGGTCAAGTGATCAGAAAATCCCCATAAAGCATTTTCGGTAGAAAGTTATCGGATAAAGCAAACTTGAACCAACTATAAAGTAACTTATTTTTAAAAGGAGATTGTGGGAACTTGAAAGATACCATTTGATGTCTTCTTATGTAAACAAGAAAAGCAAGAAGAAATATTAACATAAATGGTAGATTATATCTGTGTAAAGTTATTTTGCTAGTGCAATTGGGGCCCCAATTAATTAGACATGTGCTCTTCTTCTTTTAAAGCTTCCAAGACACCAAGAACAGCCCATTTTTGGTTATTCCAAGGGAGAGCAAAAAATAAGCAAATATCAAGATAAGTTGGTTATTCCAGTTTGATTTCTTTTATAGAATTGATCTGAGTTCTATTCTTCCTTTTAATTGGTTTATTTTTCTCTATGGTGCTATTATTGAAGAGTTCAAGAGGGTTTTGAAAGGGGCTAAAGTGAGAAAATCAAGAGGAGAAAAAATTGGAAGTGGTAAGTGGTTTAAATCAACTCTATACTTAATTTGCAACTAGTTGGTTTGAGTTGATTTGAGGTTGCATTGAATTTTTGCCATGAAACCCTATGAACATGCTGCTGACTGAATTTGGGGTTGATGATATATGATTGATTTTTTGTTGAAAATTATTGGGAAATAGTCTAGGGATGATATTATGCATGTGTGTGGTGATAGAAGTTGAAAATTGTAATATCCAGATTTTTGATAACCGGATACAAAGGTTAAACATTAGCTAAGGATTAATTAAGGGTTCAAAGGATGAAAGGAAAGGAAGAGTGAAAATGTCATTCTGCCAAACGTAAAAAAAGTAAGGGTAAAATGGTCACTTTGAAAAGGTAAGGGACGAAGGTGTCAAATTGGAAATTCAAGGACCTAAGTGTCATTTAAAATGGAACTAAAGTGGAATTTTTAAATTCAAGGGACAAAATTGTCATTTATGGAATTCAAGGGCATTTTGGTCAAAGTTTGATCAAAATATCATAAAATTTCACATGGTCCCAAAAGATAGAGAAAAATTCACTGATTTACAATTGAGGCTTGATTAAGTTAAAATGACCAAGATAACATTCACGAGAATTTTAA
This sequence comes from Vachellia pachyceras, assembly GCA_025593235.1. NCBI lineage: Eukaryota > Viridiplantae > Streptophyta > Magnoliopsida > Fabales > Fabaceae > Vachellia > Vachellia pachyceras. The sequence goes on from JANTPZ010092332.1 coordinate 4,970, forward strand.
AGGTTATTTAATTTTTGACTATTTAATAAATAATTAATTAGAAAAATGCTTATTTAAATGCCTAGAGGCCTCATATATATGATCTCAGAGCAAGGAAAAAAGCTTGAAAATCCTAGTACTTTATAAAATTATTTTCAAGTGAAAAATAGAAATAGCTTGGTAATAAAAGGCCCAGAAAAACTAGGAATTTGGGTTTTGTTTCAAAAATTAATTAAAGATATTCCAAAAAGCAATTTGGGAAAAAAAAAATTATGGGAGTTCTAGATGAATTTAGAGAATTTTTAATTACGCTAAATCAATAAGGTGATTAGGAAATCACTGAAAAGCATATTTGGTTCATAAAGCCAGTTTATGGAAACTTAAAATTTTTTAAAAAGGGAAAAGGAAGGGACCAAATTTTGCCACTTGTAAGAGCCTTATTTCATGAGTAAAAAGAGAGGTAAAATATCATAAACAAATGGCAGAATATATCAATGCAAAATGATTTAATTAGTGCAGGGTGAGTCACCTCCATTTAACACATGTGCTCTTCTTTTAAACACTTCAAGACACTTCTTGAAGGGCCAAAGTCGACCAAAAGACTTAGAAAAGAAGAGGAAAACCATGGAGGAGCAAAGGAGAAGAGAAGGAAGAGATTCCAAGCAAAATCACTAAATCTAGTAAGTTGTGATTTTGGCTTGTTATCTCCTATATTCTTGCATTTCTACCACTCCTCTTCCATTTAATCAGTTTGTTTTTAGCCCATATGTTGTGTAAGTGCTGTTGGAATTCTATGATGTTTGAGAGAGAGAGTGAAAAAGAGAGGGATTTAGAAGAAAGAGTTGTTAGAAAACAACTTTATGCATGATTTAGAACCTCACTACCAGAAAAATGTTGTTTAGCGATGAAAAAATCCAACGCTAAATAACTATTTTTCATCAAAAAATTTCCATTTAGCAATAGAAAATATTAGCGACCCTTATTTTAGCAACGGAAAATAACCATTTAGTGACAGAAAATCCATCGCTAAATGGCATTTTTCTAGTAGTGTCTATTGATGGTTATATTGTGTTGTTTTGATATATATATATATATATATATAAGTTCGGCATGAATTTAATGTTCATAAGCTCTGGCCGATGCTGTTCATGGAAGAAAAGGAGTGATTTTATGATGTTTTAATGGTGGGAAAATGGTTTCGGAATGTGATTATGCATGTATATGAAAGTAGAAGTTGAAAAATCACATTTTCCCCAATTTTTGAGGAACTTCGGCCTACAGGGAAAGTTGAGGAAGGAATGAGTTTTTAATGATTTTGTTGTTTCCAATGAGTTTAGAAAGAATAATTGTGTAGGATGCAAGTGAGACAATGATTTTGAAAGATTTGAAACAAATTTTGGCAAGATTAAGGTTTTTAAGGCCGTTAGGAGCCATGAGGAGTTTGAGCAAGTTTTAACATGTTTTGATACTTAAAATTGGCTTATCATTAATGCCAATTGCATTATGTAATGTGTTGGGGTGTAATTCCTAAAGAGAAAAGTTCCAAAGTGTAAGAAGGAATCCATTAAAGATCAAAGAAAGCTAAAGACTTATTATTGTTGTTGATTGTGTAATTGATATGCTAATGTTATGTTGAGTGATATGTGAACATACCAATTCTTGTTTGATGGTTAATGATGATGATGGTATGCCTTGGCAAAGTGTGAATGTAAAAACTTAAGGTTAATAATGCATATTCAAGTTCATGGCTTGTTATTATTGCACCATAATGATTATGCATATTAATATGTTAGTTAAAGATATTTGCTATAGAGATTCCATAAATCTCATTCTCCCATTGAAATAATAATATTTTATTAAGTGAATTTATAGCATTTTAAGGGATTTTAGTGTTATTATTGGGTTTTTATTAAGGTTAATTGCATTAATTATGAATAATGATTATTATGTGAAATTAAAGCCAATTAAGGGTATTCTTGGAAGAAATTGGGATCAAAAGATAAATTCAAATTAAATATATTTGAAAAGTTATCAATATAATTTAAAAGATTTTTAAATTAGAAAATCTAAGATTTTGAATTTAAAATAGCAAATCTATCAAATGATGTATTATCTTAAAGATTCATCAAATCAAGGACCAAACTTATGAATCCATTTATTTTATTTTTGTTTTGTTTTATTTTATTTTATTTTTATATTATTATTATTATTGTTTGATTACCTTTTCAGATCAATTCAAGAAGGACGTCCCCTCTATTCATTCATTGTAAAATTCCAAGCAAGCCAATCACTTGGCCCAAACTCTTTGGGCCCAAATCTTCCCAAGCTACACGACACGCACACGAAGAAATCCAAGAGACGCCGCCGGCTCCTATTATCATTTGTCAGCATCCATACCATTCATTATGGGGCCAAATGATCCAGCCCACACACCACAAACCCTCATTCATTCTTGTCAGCCGCCTCTTATGTATCCATCCACGCATTTTATTCCAGGGGAGAACCCAGCGGCCGAGAGAGGAGCCAAGGGATTAGTCGGTTGCCCCGGGTTACCTGGTCCAGTTGAAAGAAGGTCAGGGACTCAGAAAAAAGCGTCGGATACCGGGGGGTTTCCGGGTGTGGCCAAAAGGTTCACTTGCCTGTTGTTCACAAAAAAAAGGGGCGCCGCCAATTCAATCATCCAGTCCATTCATTACATGCCATGGAAGATCCAGATTTAAAGGGAACTGATTTCCCAACCATGAGCGGCTAGATTCATTGTTCGATAGTGATGAAGAAGCTAATCTGAGTTCTCGAGCAATTAAGGGAGTTCTTTTATTTTAATTGCACTTTCCAATCTCTATATATCTAGATTGTAATTCTAGGTGACTAGAGTTTATGATTTATATATATGGAAGATGATTATGATCGGTTGATGTAATCTTCATTGTGATACTTATATTAAATTGGTACTTTGGATTGTGATTGAACTATAGCACTACTTTTGTTATTCAACTGCTTTCTTTTATTCTCTTAAGATCAAGTGGTTGCTAGGTTTCTAGAAATTAATTGGAGATAAAGAGAATCTTTTATAAATCTAACACGAGGTAAGTCTTAAGATATTTTTAATTGATTAATTGAGTCTAGATTTAGATTAAATTATAAAGTTAGGAATACTGATTAGTAAGGGTTCTTACTAGTCCTTGTGCTTAGTTAAAAGAACTTAATATTAAATTGGACAAGGAAGATTAGTAGATTCAATCACCTAGGACATCTATTTATCGAATTTAAGTGCATTCACTTAGTTTAATTAATTAGAAAAATCAATTTGATAATTCTTAGTTAATTATTGGTTATTTACATTAAATTAATTAGGAATTAAATATAGGCTCAACGTAGAGATCGACATAGGTTAGTGCTACTATATTGCATTTAGCTTAGTTTTTATTTGATTGCCCCTACGACAAGGTTCATCAAATTGGCGCCGTTGCCGGGGATCTAAAGAATTAGTTCTCTAGTAGTTTAGTGTCAATCAACATTGATTGGAGTTCATTTTTTTAGCTTTTACTTAATTTTCATTATTTTTGTTTGTTTTCTTTTGTTTTTTTTCCTTTTCTTTTGTTTTTTTAACTTGTTAACCTTTGCATTTTTTTTTGTTTTTGATTTTTTTCATTTTCAATTAAAAAAGAAAAAAAATTCTTTCAATTTTTTCAGCTTTTTCTTAGTTTTTGCATTTTTTATTTTTTTAGTATTTTGCATTTGTTTCTGATTTTTTTTCTTTTTCATTTGCATAAAAAAATCATTTTGATTAGTTGATTGTTCATTTGCATAAAAAAAAATTCTTTCCTCATTCATAATTTTTCATACATCATATTTCAGATTTTTTATTTTTATTTGAATTGGTGTGTTTTGTTTCATTTTTCTTTTTACCCCCAATTTTCACTCTTTTGTAGATAATATAGAAGATTATTTCTCTCGAAGCCTTGAAACCATATAACAAAAATTAGAGGAGGGTCTACAAACATTGATTAATAGTCAAAGATATGTTAACTTGGTCAAGAATTTAGTAATCCATTCCCTGATCCATACTATGAACCTCAACATCAACCTTCATTCCAAACCTTCCAACCATTATTTCCACCTCATAGACCATACTATAACCCATATCTTGAACCTATGCAACCATTACATCAACCACCATATAATCCATTACCTCCACCATATGAACCATATCAACATCACCTTTCATCATTCTACCTACCTACTTCCAACCCTCCATTAACGCTACATGACCATAATTTTCAATCTACTTTCCACCTACCTCAACCATCTTGTGAACATTCTCTTCTACCCCAACCTATTACGCCTCAACCAAGTGGATTAGATATTCTTCCTTCTTCCCATAACTTAGATGACCTAACCAATGCCTTGACAAGAAAGTATGATACACTCAAGGAGAAATACCTTGTGCTACTCATGCAAGGAACAACTGAAAGTTTTGAGGAAATGGCAGATATTGATAAATTCTTTATGGCATACTATGATCATATGCTTTGGATAAAGACTGAAGGTGAAGTAGGAAATCCTTGGCCTAACGACCTACAAGAGAGTGAACATGGAGCTTAAGATCAAGCGTCAAATGTCACTCCTCATGTGGAGAATCCCTAAGCTCCTATAGCTCCAATCAAAACAACCACACAAGTTGTCAAAGTGAAGCAAGTATGTTTACAACTTCTAGATGAGTCGTCCCATACCCTAGGTAATATTTCTCCTATACTTGAAGAGAATGAGGATGATGTGAATGATGACATTATTGTAGAATCCTCTCACATGTTCGAAAATGTTAATACTCATTTGAATGCTTTACGCGGTAATTTAGTTGGGGATGTTGCTTGCACTGTCACTGCTCCTTTATGTGATGATCATGCTGCTTTTCCTAGTGTTAGACACGATGATGATGTAGAATTGAATGAGACTTTATCTTGTTCTTATGATAATGATGTTATATGCATGTGTTGCATTGTATGAAAAGAACTTTGATAAGGTCCATGATATATTTAATAGTGATAGTAGTGCTAAAATTGATAAGCATGAATTACTGGAGGATCGATTACTAGCTAATGATTCTAAAATTTTAACTGATAAAATTGCAAATGAGAATGAATCTTTCCATGAGAATGAATCCTCTAGTAATTGTAAAGATGATGTGCTATGCTCTAGCAATTATGAATCTTAACATCCAATTTACAAGCAAAAAAGGATTATAAAACTTCAACTGTTTGTTTGGTTCCTACTGAAGGGAATCCCATTGACTTTCTTGGTTGTGATTCATACTTAGAGAGTTTTGCTCCTAAGATATTTTCAATTCACTCTATATCTCTCCATATTTGCATTCTTAGAATAGATACTGTGGTTGGTTCAATGCTTATTTTGCAGAATCACACTAGGCAAGGTTGTGGTTACAAGTCCTATGTTTCAAAGCCTTTACCTATTAATCAGGAGCCACCTCTAAGAAAGTCCAATTTAAGGGGAGTGGTGATAAAGAACTTCATGTTTCTCATTTGGGATGAGAACTTCTACAAAAGTCTACGAAGATTTAAGTGGAAGGTTAATAGACATATCCACAAACTCTACCATGAAGAGTAAAGACCCCTAATCACAAGGTTGTATCTTTTGTTTCTCTTATTTTTTTTATTGTTTTGGAATGATTTTCATAGTTATAGGTTCAAGAATAGGTGTGGGGAGGGTATCACTAGTAGGAAAATTTGCTACGTTATGTCTTGTGTTTGTCTTTTTTTTACATTGTTTTATGTATTTAGGATGTAGTTGTGACTTCTTCTTCTTCACATTGATCTCTTATTACTTTTTTAAGCTTCATTGTTTATTATGAGTTTGGGCTTACATTGAGGACAATGTAAGAGATAAGTGTGGGGGAGTGAGTTATTGTTGTGTGAAAGAACTCTCTTGGTTAACTCGAGAAAAAATGCAAAAAAAAAAAATTTGAGCTGATTTGGTTAGTGAATTACACACTTGAGCCTTGAGAATTATATTTTGTGATGAATTGGCATATGCTTAGTGTCTCAATTACAATTTAGTTAATTGTGACTTAGAGCTTATTGAAAGGAAATGTGAATGTCATATGCACTAATTAAGTTCGAAGATTGATGCTTTGATTAGGATTGATGAATGCAATTAGGAAACAAAAAGCCTTGATGGAAGGATTTTGGGCCTATTTATTCGTTTCATATGTGATACATCTATCTGTTCCATTACTCTCTAGAACATGTCTTGATTCTTACTTGAGATTGCACTTGTATTTGTATGATAGATATGATTTAGGCATTCATTTCATCAGTCAGATAAGCCAAAAAGCTAACCCTAACATGATTTTCCATTGTTTAACCCCTTTGAGCCCATCATTTTTATTTCACAAACCACTATTCACTACATTCTAGGCTCAAGTACATTGCATCACTTCTCAAGACAAAACTTGATTGCATCATTGAACATTTTCATACATTTTTAAATTTCTTCATACAATGCTATACAAACAAGGAAAAAAAGGAGAAAAAAAGGAAGGAGAAAAATATAAAAAATGAGAAAAAAAAGAAGAGAGAGTGGGAGAAAAAAAGAAAAAAACAAGGAAAAAGAGAAAAGAATGGAAGGCGAATGAAGAAAAAAATTGATGATTGAGGAAAAAATGAAAGGATCCATATGCATTGAATTCCATTACTTAGTAATGTATGCAAGTGTTTGGTGATGCTATCGTGTTTTTGTTCCATCATTTATGCATGAACTTGAGTCATATGCTATTCATGATACTTCATTTGCTTCTACTCATCCATTTGCTTACCCACCATCTCATTTATTGACCTTTCCAATATTACAACCTAATAAAAGCCCTATTGATCTATTAGTGTCGTTACTACTAGCGGTGGAGAGCCTAGAACCATTACAAGCATATGGTAGAGTTTGGTTAGATGGATGATTGAGTGAAAAATACCCCATAGATTGAATTGAGTGCAAACACTTAACCTTGTGAGGGTTTCTTAGTTGCATTCGCTATTATTAATCTTTGCATCATTACTTAGTTCTTTTAGCATGTGATATGAGCATGGATTGGAGATAAGTAATGAGTCATGGTTACCAATTGTGATTCTTGATGCTTGCATTTGCTTGTTCATTTTTATTTTTGGCTCTTAACTTAACATTGTTTTGCCCAGGAGTGCAAAAGGCTAAGTGTGGGGGAAGGATAACAAATTTTATGGCCAAGTTTAAGAGCAAAGGCAAGAAAGTGTAAAGATAAGGTGGAACTTTAAATGTCAAGTCAAGTAGAATGTTTATGCAAGATGACTATGTAATCTATGTGCATTTTTTCTAAACTCCTACACTATGAGACATGATATATGTGTTATGTATATAGACCAAGCATGCTATATTTTTAGGTAAATTGGATATAAGCATGAAAGGGAGGAGTGTGAGTATGCAAAATAACTTAAAAAGTGTCCAAAACCCTTATCAATGGTTGAAGTTGAGGCAATAGTAAAAAATAGAAATGAGGTCCAAATGACTCGACATTTTCTAAAAATGTACTATACATTCTAAACTTTAAAATGAATCAAAGTTTACTGAATTTGGATGTGTAAGTAAAAAGTTGTGGTTTTCCAAATTTGAGGGAAAATTTTGGAAAATAGAAAAATGACTAAATGAAGAATGTTTAAACTGTATTAATTGATTAAGAAATTGGACAATTCTATATTTTTCCCTTGTAGAGAACGTCATAAGTTTCATTTAGAGATTTGAACCACTCGATTTTGAATTTTTTAGAATAAGTTATGAATTTACAAATTTGGCTAAAATTTCAGAATTTACTAAGTGAATAGTAGCCAGTGAATAATAATTCAATACAAAATTTTTAAATTCACTTGTTTATCCATTTCAATGATATTAAATGTACATAAGTAGTTCATTATTAATCTCTAATATTGGAATGTTATGCAACAACTTACTTAAGTTGTTGTTTGGGTAGTTGAAAAGGAAAGAGGTTTCTTTTGGGTCATATAAGCATAAAAATGAAATCTACATGAAAATTATAGAGAAGAGGCATAATAGATTAATTTTGAAGCTTATGGATGTAAAAGTACAAAGTTAAAGTTAAAATAAAGCAAGTAAGAGTAATTAGAAAGAAATGTTGTTATCAATGGTTTTAATGAGTTGGTAATTTTATGTGATGCTATGTAGGGCCATTGGACATTAGAAAGAAATGACTTGACAACTAAGAGACCAAGAAAAGTAAGGAGAAAAGGTAGGTTAACAATTATTATTTACATTACATATCATTGTGTTTATTACATGATTACTTGCTTTGCTATGACTTGGATGATATGCCATGGTATGAATGATAATGTTATGATATGGTGAAGAGTTGCTTCTATGTAATGATGACTTGGTCAATGTTATATTGTGTGACATATAATGCATGCGTAGCATTATATTTCCAAGGTTAATGTTGATTAAGTTAAAAGCATATGTCATGTTTTTAAATGCATGTATGTCATTGAATAATAGTTGCTTATGCTACTAAATCATCAATGTAACCAGATATTTGTTTCGCAGTTAGACTGGTAAGTATGTTCCAGTCAAATCCTGGCGAATAGCATTGGAAAGCTGTGAAAAGGATTCAAAAGGCACAACAAATTATGTACTAATTTATCAAGGAAGCGAATTGTGGCTTCTTGGATTCTCCGATACTGATGTAGGCGGAGACGAAGTTGAACAAAGGTCAACTTCAGGTTATATCTTCTTGCTAAATAATAGCGTCGTGCGTAAGTTGGAGTAGCAAGAAGCAGATATGCATAGCCCTGCATTCAATGGAAGCTGAGTTTGTGGCTTGCACTACGACAGTGCAAGAGGCTATATGGTTGAAAAAATTTATTGAACACCTTGGATTTGGAAATGAGAGTACAAATCCTGTGTTAATATATTGTGACAATATTGTAACCATAGCCTATGCAAAAGGCCCCAAATATCATAGCAAGACAAAGCACATTAATATTAAGTATAACTTTGTGAGATATTATGTAGTACAGAAAGTGATTAAAGTACAACACATTTCGACCAAGAGTATGGTCGCAGATCCCCTGACTAAACCAATAGCCAAAGAAATGTTTGAGAAGCATGTAAGGGTTATTGGTATGCGCAAAATGTAAAATTACAAACACTATGTATTGAATTTATGATTAAAGTGTTCAATTTCTTATCATTGATTCATGTGTCTATGTACAAGTATACAATGTCTAGTATGTTGTACAGGCATGTGAGGTAGGCTCTCTCACGAGCTACCGCCTTTGATACTCAGGAGGAGTATGCAAAGATGAGACATTTGTATTCACTAGTAAGGCAGCAGGAATGCTGATATGGTAGAGAAGAAATACAAATTATGTCATCTCGATAATCGTGTAGCGTGTTGAGATGAGATCCAATGTATATACATATAAAACATGGATCGAATCATGGGGACCAGCTCTCATAATGCCTATTACCAGACAACAAATTCTTCAATATTGATGTCACATGAGATATGAGAGGAGAAAGAATTTGGGTTTAGATGTTGGGAACATCTAGACTAAAAGTCTGTATGGTGTTGATAATAAGAATCAAAATGATGTAGCTCTTATAGTATAAGAGAAACACCGTAGCATGTGATTCATACCACATGTGTTATAGAACCGCAAAAGGGAAGCAAGTGAATGGATCCCTGCTTCATTGTTGTGTGAGACCCAAGAAATTAACATTTCTATTTATGTCCTTTGACTTTGACATTATTATGGAGTTATATTTCAATGACTGCTACCTTAACGTATATCCTACTATCATGATGGATGCGATACAAGGTATTATGTTAGGAAAGCGGTTGACGTATATCAAAGTGATATATGGGCAAAAGGAAGATTACCTAAAAAATACACGATTATGCTGGTGTCTGTGACATGTCCCTTATGATATCAATTTTGTGATTTCATAAGTGTGGACACCACACATATGAGAAAGACGATCTAAGTCTTATGTTGACTTAAGACTGATTAGATTCATCAAGTGAAAGTGTATTTTTAGTTAAATCTAGGACATATGAGACATAATAATCGAATTCAAGCTACAAGAAGAATGATGTCTAGTGCTGGTCTTGTAAAAGAGATTCCTAGTACAAACATCTAAAGACGTCATTTCCATGTGGTCACGACAAAGCACCTAGTATGAAAGAAAGAAGAGAGGAGGATGAGGCCCACAAATCCTAATCCACCAAGTGTGAGTGGGAGATGTTGGAATATGAGCCATCCTTGATGGATTAGGTACAAAATCCATGTGTTGGGTCGAATGTGTAAATAAGCACTCTTGTAGGAATAAATGGAAATTTCCAAAATATAATTTTATAATTCAAATAAAAGAGGCAACAGTTACACAGAAAGAGTGGGAACAGTTTTTCATCAAAGGGGCAGTTTTTTTCCTTTGTTTTTTATAAAGGAATCAAGTTCATTTTTCCCGCATGGAACAATAGAAACTTTGCTCCCCTCCTCTCTTCATTTTCTCAGTGCCTTTTGCTGTGTCTTATACTTTGGGTCCACTCCTGTGAGCCAAGTTCCACGTGAGTGTCTGCAGATTCGTAATTCGGCAACTACATGTCCTCCCGAAATCCTTCATTTTGGCTATGTTATAACTAATAAAATTAAATATACTGCCATATACGATAGGAAAAGTAGGCCAAAATGCACAAATTTATTATATATCATCAATGTGATAATTCAGAGAATGGGACGCAGTCATGCGTACTAAACAACAAGACAAACATAGAACATAAATAACCAAATACGTGACTGAATTGTGGAGAGATCCTATCCTCCCTTATTTTCATAAATCAAAATATACATACGCACATCTTATTATATTATCTTGTTCTTGTAGGTGAGCGGAAAATAACTATACGGGTTCTCCATAGGTAGCTTGTATTTAGAAGTTTGGCTTGTAAACAAGTGGTTTTTTTTAACTAGGACATGAATTGGCAGATT
>JANTPZ010092334.1:0-14825 GCA_025593235.1 Vachellia pachyceras
TTTTGAAGTTAGCAATGTTGTTACCTGTTGCTACAGCATCTGTAGAAAGAGCATTTTCTGCCATGAAGATTGTGAAAAGTCGATTGCGTAATCGAATGGGAGATGCATGGATGAATAATTGTTTAGTTACTTATATTGAAAAAGATATTTTCAATAGTATTGATAATGAGTTGATTGTTCAAAGATTTCAAAATATGAGATCACGCCAGGGACAATTGTAAGGTATGCAATATGTAATTATATATATGTAAAAATTTCATATGGTTTTAGTATTTATATATTTAGTTTTACATGATAATTACTATTGTCATTTACTAAAAATAAAAAAACTGCCCCCACTAATGGTAGGTCCCGACTCCGCCACTGCATACACTGTCACAGGGAAGCACTTGCATGTGCGAATCTTCTCGCCAGGAATGGACACAAATCAGACCCAGGATTTGTTTTTCTTCACGAATCTCCTAACTTTTGTTTAAGGTCTATCTTGATATGAGATCCTGCTTGGGGGTCTATCCTCTTGGTTTTATTACTATGTAACCATCTTATCTTCAAGCTTTGCTTGCCTTGTTATTAAAAAAAAAATATATGTGAAAAATGAATATAAGTAAAGTTTTTAGTTTTAATTCCAACTTATTTTCAACTTTTGTTAACGCATTCACCACTTTTGATTAGGTATTATCAAAATTCATTCATCAAATAACAAATTCACACTTTTAGCCCCTTTAAAGGTTTTGTTAAAGCATTCCCCCACATTTTATTAGGGATTATCAACTTGTGTGTGTTTTGGAACTTTGTTGGGAGAAATGAGTTTACAGATTTCAAGATGGTTTTTATAGATTTTGAGATGTTTTTATGTACACGTGTTTAATTATAAGTGAATCCCCCCACAAAAAATCTGTGTCGGGTCATCTCCAAATTAAACACGCGTGTAAAAAATTGAAGGAATTTTCCCATATCATCAACCCTTAAAACCATCCACACGATGACTTCATTATTTTCATCATCCATGTACCCATAAATAACTTTCCTGTATTTTTGTGCAGGCATTTACTTTAATTTGTTTCATTCCTGGCTGGGGATTAAGGTTGCTGATGGTGTTTTGTTGTTTTCTTTTACAGGTAAATCTATGAAGGAGCATGAAATTGAGGTTTCCTTTAATATTCAACATGAAAATGGGAAGCTATAATGGCAATAACGATGGAAATCAGATTCCTGGCATTGAGTGGAATTAATGACGCCATGGATGTTTTTTTGAGGAGGATGTGGATATATACCTAGAAACAGTTCAATCTGAGCATTACAGATCACATACATACATATATATATATATATATATCATAGACCTTGAACAGATTTTTAACCAACATACCATCTAATCTTAAACATAAAATTATCTAAACTAACTGTGGAACTAACAAAATGATTAATACGGTTGTTTGTAATTAACATATAGAGAATTTGCGACACTTCTTTAAATACATTTATTATTTAATTTTTAAGATTTAATGCATAGAAACGAGTCTGCCTCAATAAACAGAAGTATTATAGGGAAAAAAGTATTATAGAGAAAAAAAAATTAACATAGAAAAAAGAGGAATTAAATCTTATGTCGACGACAATGAAGCCAAAACTCTTAACTACACCCGATTAGATTTTTTTTTTAAATTAAGCACAAGTAATCTTATGCTAGAAGCTAAGCAATTATTAAACCACTGTTAACCCAAAGCCCAGATAATTGTGTCTCTCGTCATTACATTTTATAAAAATTTCCATTGGGTGTGATTAAGCCTTTTGTTTATAGTAGAGTTTAGGTGAGTTGGATCCTAAAGTTTTACCATGATCAAGATGCTTCAGTTTCAGAAAGCACTTATAAAAGTGATTACAAATCACTCATGATCCTCACATCAAGTGATGGTGCTTCCATCTCTGATCTGTGGCGTGAAGAAATTACCAGAGCAGCCCTGCAAGGATTACACCCTGAGCACTTGTTCAAACACCCAGGAGGCTTTGACCCCATTACCACTTTCTTCTGCTTCACTCCTTCTTCCGAATCTGACCCATCTGCCAAAACACACACAGGTAAAACCCCAAGAAACCCCCTCAAGCATTTTTGACAATTGTTCTCAAATAATTACCTGAATTAGAAGGATAGAGTAGTGTGAGAGAGATGATGAGAATCAGAATGTATGTATGGGTTATGCATTTATATACTACGGGTACTGGACGCGCACTGGTACTGGACGCCATCTCCTTTCTGCCTCCAGAGCTCAACGGCCTATCCTTATCCTCATCACAGACGATGAAGTGGAGCCCACATCATCTGACCGCTTCTTGGATACCTATGAAGGGTTGGTGGTGAAGGGTGATCCGAATTTCCAAAGGATCAGAACCAAAAGCGAGTGGGATCCGATTATCTTGAATTACACTTCCGGTACGACGTCATCTCCCAAGGGGGTGGTTCATTGCCACGGAGGGACATTCATGATAGCTGTAAATTGTCTAGTTGACTGGGCTGTTCCTAAACAGCCAGTCTTCCTATGGATGGTGAACATGTTCCACGTTAACGGGTGGAGCTTCCCATGGGGGATGGCAGACGTCGGAGGAACCAATATCTGCGTCCGAAAATTCGATGCCGCCTCCGTGTTCACTCTGATCGAACGCTATGGCGTCACACACGTGCGGCGCGCCGGTGGTGCTTAACATGTTAACAAACTCCCCAACTAAAAGGCCTCTGAGAAGGCCGGTTCAACTCCTCACAGGAGGAGCACCGCCACCTGCAGCAGTTCTGCAACGAACGGAGGCTTTAGGGTTTGTGGTTACTCATGCTTATGGCTTGACAGAAACAAGCGGGGTGGTGGTTACATGTGCGTGGAAGCCTGGGTGGAACTTGCTGCCGGCGATGGAGAGGGCAAGATTAAAGGCGAGGCAAGGAGTGAGAACAATCGGGACGACAGAGATGGACGTGGTAGATTCGGATTCGGGTAAAAGCGTGAAGCGTGACGGGTTGACCGATGGGGAAGTGGTTGTTCGGGGCGGAACTGTCATGTTGGGCTACCTGAAAGATCCAGATGCCAACTCCAAGTGCTTCAAGAATGGTTGGTTCTACACCGGCGACGTAGGGGTGATGCATCCAGATGGGTACTTAGAGATAAAATATCGATTAAAGGACGTGATCATAAGTAGGGGTGAGAATTTGAGCAGCGTGGAGGTGGAATCAATCCTATACAGCAACCCGGCGGTCGTGGCGAGGGAGGACAAGTTTTGTGGAGAGACGCCGTGTGCGTTCGTGAGCCTGAGGTAGGGGTTGGAGAAGAAGCCGACGGAGAACGAGATAATGGAAGAGGAAATGGATGGGCAAAGCACAAAATGGGAATTAGAATGAATTCAGTTTAATGTGTGGGTGAGTGGAATGGAATTATGGAGGATTCAATTCAATTACAAATAATAAGGTCTAAAATGTGGATATTTGAGTGAAATGAAAGGAGGGAATGGATGTGGATGGCATGTGGACTATGTTCACTGTCAAAATTTAGTTTAATACTATTTAAAAGACATTCTAGAAATTCCATGTGTGTCCTAATTAATTTTAAACCTCTCTTCTCTTGTTCAATATTGAGCCCTTGGATTAATCTCTAACTCTCCCATTAAGCCAAGAATGGTGCAATCTAGCTTTCCCAGTTGAGCTAAGGTGTGTTGCTTGCTAATTGCTATCTGGTCTCCTAGGAGATAACATGATATTGGTGCAATCTGTCATTTTTGTACTTTTCAATATAAATTACGTTGGAGAAATATGTTTTATCATTAATTTAAATAAGTTATTAATGGTGAGTTTACTAAGGCTAATAATTTGCCCAGAGGCACAATAGCATAACGAACTAACTAAAAAAAACACAAAACTTAGGGATAACAAGGTTGCAGTTGGAAATGGTTATTGGCAGCTAAAGAAGCCGTTATGATTTACCACTGCCCGACCAACTAATGTTTCTTACGGTTGTTAGCATCGTAGCATGTTCCCAAGGTCTATATTCTGATCCTGTTCAATCAAATGGGGATTTCATCACTCCGGACTCTCCCCCATGATGGCATTTAGCCGTTTATTTATGGGAAAAAAATCATATTAATACGTGGCAACTCACTTTACCGTTAATAACTTAGGTCGATCTACGTGGAGATTATATTTAATTTTTAAGTAATTTAATATAAATAACGTATCAAATTAATCAAGACTTATTAAATGTGATTTTACTATCTAATTAAACTAAATGAATGTACTTAAATTCTATAAAATAGATATCCTAGGTAATTGTTATCTTTTTAATTAAGCACAAGGACTAGTAAGAACCCTTGCTAATCAATATTTTTAAATTTTTAATTTAATCTAAACCTAAAGTCAATTAATCAATTAGAAATATCTTAGTACTTAGCTCATCTTAGATTCATAAAAGATCATCTTTACCTTCAATTAATTTCTAGAAGCATAGCAAATCAATTGATTTCAAGAGAATAAAATAAAGTAATTGAATAACAAAAGTGTTATATTCTAATTACAATCCAAAGTACCAATCTAATACAAGTACCACAGTCTAGATTACAACAACCGATCATAATCCCCTTCCATATATATAAATCACAAACTCTAGCAAACTTAGAATTACAATATACACATACAGAGATTGGAAGGTGAAATTAAATTCAAAGAACTCCCCTGATTGCTCAAAAACTCAGGTTAACTTCTTCATTACCATTGGACAACGAATCTAGCCGCTCATAGTTGGGAAATCAACTCCCATGAAATACAAGAAAAATGTTTTGGATGGATGATTGAATGCTCTAGGAAGCGTGCTGCTCTTAATGAACATCCAAGATGAAAGAAGGGAAATTTACAATAAAATCTCAAATAGAAGAATTAATGAATAAAATATTTTAAAGATTCATAAAATTACTATAAAATTTCAGGATTAGCCGCTGAGGTCTTCGGAAGGCTTGGTGTCGCGCGTGTATGGATGGTTCAATGAATGCACAATGGCGTCGTCATTCTCCTCCTGGTGGCTGTGTGGTCGTGGCGTGCTTGTTGAATGGATCTTTTGTTTGCGCGCAGCGCTTTCCCTCCGAATGAATGGATGTCATATATACACACACGACAAGCAAAACTTAAAAAGGATGATGATAAAATAAATGGATTTGAGTTCCATCCTTATCTGTATGTTTTAGTTTTAATCTTTTTTATCGCAATTTCTTTCAAAATACTTTTATTGACTTTAATTTCATATAATCATAATTAATAATAATTAATGTAATTAACTTCAGTAAAAACTCAATAATAGCACCAAAATCCCTTAAAATGTTACAATTTCATTTGATATAATATAATTATTTCAACGGTTTAAAAGGTGGACTTTCTTTATTTTAAAAAATTATAATTTTGACAAAACTGGGCAATGTTATTTTTTTCGTAGATACCTAGGAAAGGAGTAAAAATAGAGAATAATTGTATTTAATTAAGTGTAATTAAAATTTTTTATTATTTTCAAAAATATAATGTGAGAGAGAAGGTAGGAGGGAATGTAGAAGTTTTTGTTAGGGACAATTCAGTATTTTTAATTTTATGTGAGAGAGAATGTAGGAGGGAATGTAGAAGTTTGTTAGGGACAATTCAGTATTTTTAATTTTATATTTTTATTTTTGATCCTTCCAAATAAGTATAACTTTTACGTTCCTTCTTAGTAAATACTATTTCTTTCTCGTCTTTAACTCTAATTTTCCCTTGATTTTTTAAGAGTTCAATATCTAAAATATCTTTTATTAGTACTTACCATCGCAAATCCAGCTCCACATTGCTATCGAAAAATACTTTAAAATAAAATTCTGTTATTTTAGAATACTAATTTCAATACCTTGAATATACAAAAACAAAATTACTTATTCGTTAAAGAAAATCCATTTATGTTGAATATTGAATACAACTTAAAATTGCTTTCCATCATTAGCTTTATAATAATGTAGATGTGTTACCTTCTTCTATTGTTGACCCTCTCTAACTCAACTCAGTACGTAGGGATCTAACATAGTGGCCATAGTGGCGAAGAACTCCACAAGCCGTCGAGAATTTGTACGTTATGTTTTTCCCGAACCCCATTTTTATTGATGACCCCCACTGGCGACATCAGCCACTTCTTCCTCCGCCGCAAAATCCATGTCCACCACCACCACATCCAACACTCATCGGCGGACATCTCACGCCACAAATTCCCTCCTCGCCCTTCCACCAACCTCAACGCGGATTACCTTTCCATCCCCGTACGTCCTTAGTCTTGGTTATGTCTCTCTCCCTCTCTCTCAGTATTGGTTATGTTTCTGAGTTTTTTTTCCGATCATCTCTTTTTCCTTTTCTCTCAGAACGATGACGACATAGCGGAGCTGGAATGGCTCTCGCAATTCATGGACGGTTGCTCCCAGGACGACCTCCGGACTGTAGGTGAGACGATGGTGGGGAACTCATCTGTTCAGCGATCCGACACGTTGTTTAGGAGTAAAGCTGATCATCTCAGGCATTCGAGAGCGGCCGATGCGAGATCTATAGTCAAAGCAGAGCCAAACGGCGAGTCGTATGCGGCGGGAAAGGGATCAGTTGTGCGTAGGTGTAGCCACTGTGCATCAGAGACAACCCCGCAATGGCGAAGAGGACCCCTTGGGCCTAAGACTCTGTGCAACGCATGCGGGGTGAGATACAAGTCGGGTCGGCTTCTACCCGAGTATCGACCCGCTTCAAGCCCGACATTCGTGCGGAGTCAGCACTCAAACTCTCATCGGAGAGTGCTGGAGATCCGGCGGCAGAAGGAGCTGCAACTGATGAATCACTCGAGCAGAGAGGCCTCACCACCACCTGCACTGTAGGGTTAGGTTAATTTTAGGAACGCCGTAGAGAAGTACTTCTCCGTAAATCGAGGTAAATATGTTAATGAGATTATCTCGTTTTAAAAAAAACATGGTCGTGCATTTGGTTTTTAAAAACGTTGTTCCAAACAAGCCCCTTTATTTTTTATTTGTTATGCAATTCTTTTTTCATATTTTCCATTGATCATTTAGGGTTGGCCTCAGGATTGGAATGAACGACATGTTCTTTTTTTTAATTTTTATGAATTATGCAGCTTTTATGAAATTTTAATTAGTTGGAGGAATTGCAAGGATTTGAATTTGAATATTTTTAGATAAAAATATTTTATAATTTTGAAAAAACAATATTTCAGTCCCAGAATATAGGTTGAATTGCAGAAAGTCAAAAATAAAAAATTGAATTGCAACTTAGTTAAAATCAAAGAACATATTGCACAAAATCAAAATGCAGCAACTAAGTTATAATGTTATTTCTTCTTGTTTTTAAATCCAGCTCAATAAAATTTTATCATACTAATCAAGTCATAAGATACAAACAAGAGTAAATTATTTTGACCTTTCATGATTTACCTTATTTAAAAATATCTTTTTTTTATTTTGCAAATTACGTAAGTAGGCTTTCTTTGAAAACAAATTATAGGCTAGATAGATTTACCAAAAAAAAAATTATAGGCTAGATTAATATTATACAAATTTCTCTCTGAATCGTAGGAATTTTTTTTTTCATGTGTTTGTATTTGGCTTAGTCAAAAGTAATGTCCTGCAACTCTAAAATTGGTAAATCTTGAATAAGTCAAAGTATAAAATATTTTCACATGTTCGTAATAATAATTCTAATTAATTAGAATGTCTCAAATATTTGTATTTCGCAAAATATTTATCTCAACTTCTCGTAATTATCATGGTAACGCAATAATTTTGTCTCGTAACTTATAATGATTATCTCGTGAACAAGTAATAATATTAAATTGCCGAAAACTATTAGTATAGATAATGGATCCGTTTGAGAACGTGATATAATAAATAACTTATTTGCAGAATGGCTTATGGAGAAGTGAGATTGGAAATAAGTTAAATTGTAAAAGTGATTTTTATTTGGGAAAGCAGCGTAACTTATTTGTAAAAGCTTAGATTTCATCTTGTTGGCAGAAGTAACTTATTTTCACAAGTGACTTATTTTCATTAGTTTTTCGAAACATTGCAAAAAAGTGAACATCAACTTTTTTCCACTTCTGGGTGGGGGAAAAGCGTACACACTGAACATAAAGTTTATTATCTACTCGCTTAATCAAATTAATATATTTAGTAAATAACTGAAGCCTCCCACGGATAAGAAAGGCATTATCAAATGACACATCCAATCAGAGCTATGATCACATAATTTCTTTTTGAAGTTTCAGATTCTACGAAAGCATAGAGGACGGAGAACCCTAATTAATGTACTTTAGATATTTTGTATAATAATGAAACATAATGATGTTCTTTATGAAAGCATTATTCTTTCCCCATTCAAGATCATCACATATTCATATTAAAATAATTTTCTAAAAGTCAAAAGCTTGATACCCGGGTTGGTTCTAAGTTTTTTATTTTAAAATGCAATTTTAAAAATAAAACGTGTTCGATTTAAATGAGGTTGAGTTAGTTTTTAATACTACTTCAAAAAACAGATTTTATCTAGATTTGAAAATCACAAAAAAAGATTTTGAGATTTTATTTTGTTGAAAAATTTCACTACTAGAAAATCACATATTAGCGAGAAAAATTAGTGCGACTCTGATATTCCTTTCTAAATGGCCAAATTAATAAGGAATTTAGCGAGAAATATTAAATTCCTCTTTAATTTTTAAATTAGCGAGGAAAATTAGTGACGACTTAAATATTCCTCTCTAAATTACCCAATTAACGAGACATTTCACGAGGAATATTATAATCCTATCTAATTTCCTAAATTAACGAGGAAAATTATCGACAATTTAGATATTCCTCTTTAAATTGCTCAATTAGTGGGGAATTTAGCGAGGAATATTAAATTCCTCTCTAATTTTTTAAATTGCCATAAAAAATGTTAACGTTAACTTTTAAAGTTGATTAAATTTTCCAATGAGGGTGTGATGGTCAAAGTTATCATTTTTAACAGTAGGGATGAAAGTGTCCTATTTTAAAACTTCCGTATAACCAGTGCCCCTTTGCAATAATTTTCAGGTTATTTTTTCCCCTTAACCCCACACACACACATATATTATATTTAAACACATCCCTTTAAATTATATTTGGATGTAATCTTTTGAATCAATGTGATGATATAAAGATAGATAATATTCCAAGAACAACCATAAAACACATTGATAAAACGCGGTGATGATAAAAATATATCATATTTTTTAAGGTTGCAATGTTTTAGTAAGCAATTAAAAAATTAGATATTATAATATATCTTAAAATTTATCCTTTTAAAAAAAAAGTCATTGTCAAAATTTTAAGAAAGTTATGTTCAATTTAATATCTTAAAATAAAATAGTAATAAAAAGCATGTGGCTAAATTAAGGAAGAAGAGTTTTCCCTCCATATATGTTGAGAAAAGTTTGGGATAAGTAATGGGGTTCATATCCCATTTTCTCTCCAATTTTTTCTTCCTCCCACTTCTCTCTCCATCCAATTAGGGGAAAACTCATTTTTCCCCAACATTTTCTCTCCAAGTTTTATTTCCTCCAACATTTTCTCTCCATCCAAGCAGGGGGTCACTACAAGAAAAAAATTATATTCTTGCGGATTTTCCCGTGGATTTTGACTAAAAATCCGCAGGTATAAGGTTTGTGAAAATATTTTTCCTACGGATTTTTCACCAGGTAAAATCCGCAGGAAATATGGAAAAAAATTGAAAAAATATATTTGAATTTAGTATCATTTTTCAATATCCTACAAGCATTAAAAGCACACAAAATATATCATTTACAAATTTCAGAGAATAATATTACATTCCAGCAACCCTTTCCAATATACAGTAGTACATTCCAATATTTCATGCCTATAGAGTTCCATTTCTTGATGCAGGTTTGCCTAGCTGGATTTCTTTTCACTAATCTATTCCAGCAGCCCTTCGTTAGCATCAAGCAACTGCCAAGCCCACTTTGTGTAAGGCCGCATATCTAGGAAAGATGAAGGACACGATCTATTGTCTTCATGACCCTGTCCAAAGTGAAAGAATTAGACAATGAAAGAAACCACCTCACTCAACAAAATCATCTATTAATATCACCAGTTTAAGCAACCAGTGCATAAAGAATGATGCCAATTAATTTTAAGATAAAATTCACTCATTCTTTAACTAGCATCTGCAATACATTCTTAAACAATCAAAACCTTATCATGCAATCTTGACATAAAATGAAGCTAAATGTCTTTTGTGGTTAAACAAAATGATGGCAATTGTTGCTTCCAGCTTCATCATAGGGAAAGGATGAAGACAAAGATTAGGATTACTAAGTCTTCAATTCAATCATAGATATAATAAGTGCACTGTCATTCAGCTATTTGATGTGTGTTTAAGCTTTCTCATACCCAACCAGCAAGACACATGAAGGATGAAGACAAAGTTTAGGATTACTAAGTCTTCAATTTAACAGCAAAATGGTTAAATGGTGACATATACTGAAGCAACAGAGTGCTAGTCACTTTAGTAGTAATGTAAACAGGATTTGATATGATACAGAATATACAAGTACAGAAAGAATATGAGCAATCAAGCTTTGATGGTGCAGAGCATATTGATTTAAATATGAAAGAGCAGCATGATTGCAGTTCCAAAGACTTGATATATTACAAGTGTGAGTCCCATGCTTCCAGCTTTCCCTTCTTTGGTCTTCTCGTAATACTTGTACAAATTCTCAAACTTCTCTTTGCATTTTTTCCCACTTCTTTGGTATATCCATACTCTTCACTCATTATCCTTAAACACGTGCACATGGATATATATACTCTTCACTCATTATCCTACAATATTTCTTTCTTGTGTATCCTTAAACACGTGCACATGGATATTTCATTGGCTAAATTTCTTTCCATGTGGCTAAATTTTCATCGGAAGAAAAGATTTTGGCATTGAGATCTAGTGTCTATTCTAGTTAGTTCAATCCTGTTGCACTGTTTGCAACTATAATGAAGCCTTTCTAAATGAAAGAAAATAGATGGGTGAAACATTGTTCCAATATCATAAGGGCTTGTTTCCCTATCTTACATGAGAGTAATTCCATGCTATTCAATAGAATAAAATCAGAATAAAATTAAACCTGAATTTCTACAGAGAAAATACCTATCTGTACATATTGTTCCAATCTTATTTGGCAGTAGCTGTATGATCAGGGATTCCATTGCAGCTAGCTTCATGGTTGTATATTTCACGTAATCTGACATATTTCTTACAAAGGTGACAGAGCTATGTTCGATTCCCACAGACTTCCTGAGGATGAAAACACCATAATGAAATAAGAGCTATAGAGAATGCATAAATAGGATGTTCCTGATTAAGTCATTGATAAGACTACCTGATGCTCAGCTAGATCAATCGCTGGTAAAGGGAACTCGCAAAATTCACAAGTTACAATTCTTTGAGGACAATTTTCACCTCTATGGACATCTAGAATATCACGGTCCATCGTTTCACACTTTCACTGCACAATGAACAGGCGACCTGCATGTAAATTTCAATAAGATAACAGTAAGTGAATTGATAGGAATATTCATTCCGAACCCTTACCATAAACGCTTAGCTATCAAAATGAATCCAAACATATCTACAATATATCCCGTCTCAAGATTTTAGATTAGCCCTTACCATAAAAGCTTAGATATGAAATTTTTGGATTTCTTTACCATCCCATGCCTTAGCCCTCATCATAAATCTCAGACGGACACCTTCATTATCCCTCAGTTTAGCCCTGGCATAAAATCTTAGTTATCAAAATTTTGCTCTCCTACAGCTTCCTGGCTCAGTCACTGTCACCAACTACAAGAGAATAATTTCAACTATCAACCAAATACCTTACAACCCCCTTGCGTTTCCCTGTCCAGGACCAGTTAAGATAAAAGGCCATAAAACTGAGTACCAACACCAAAATGTGAAACCCAAACCCATGGACCAAACCACAAATAACGAAGCTGTGAGGATGAAAGCTGGAAAAGAGAAGGTCGAGGTTGGGAGTGGGGGACAGCGTCTCTGGACCTGGTGGCAATGACGCTGGAAATGAGGAGCAGCTCGTGAGGGTCAGGTCTTGATTCAGCTGGAAAAATGGCCGAACAAGGATTCTGGACCACTGGGTCGTGCGACTGTGCGATGGATGAAGCTTGTTCTGGCTGAGACGTGACGGAGACGTCTGGAGTGAAAAGTTATCAAAATCATTGGGTGAGTTTAAAAAAACGGTTGAGAAATGTTTTTTACCATTTACAAAGTAAATATGTAAAGAAGATTATTTCATTTTACAGAAAAATACTGTTAAACGTGTTTTTAGGGTATTCAATCACTTTACCAAACACTCCCATTATGTGTCATTCCCCTGAGTTGTTAAGTTATGAAATTTTGCTTACCTAAACTCAATGAAACAATATAGACATCATAATATATATATATATGTGATCAAAATAATAGAATAAGTTATTCCCTTTGAAAGTTATTAATAAGTTATGAAATTTTGTTTGCTAGAACACCATAATAGATATGTGTTCAAAATGATAGAATAAGTTGTATTATGTTTTATGGAATTGTCAATATAATATGAAAAATTGTCAACCAACTCAAATGAGTAACAAATGCATCCGAGTAAAAAAATTGTCAAAATCATTACATCACTTTTCTTTCTCTATAAAAGAGTTGTCAATAAGTCATGCGAGGTATAATCTTGGTCTTTGCTTTTTAAAATTTTTAAAGGTAGTTCTATCTTTTTATTCAAATTCTTAAATTCCAATTTGCTGACAGCTACTGATCTGTACTGTTATTTATTCATGGTAGCAAATGGGGTTTAGAATTTCAAGAGGTATTTATAAGGGATTTTCCCATTTTATTTTAGTCTAAGTGTGTTGTAGGGTTTTAGAATTTTTTTTTAGGGGCAAATGGAGATTAAATTGCCACAATGGGTGCAATGAAATTTTCCCTATATTTTTCTGGTAAATAATTTCTTTATTAAAAAGCAGACCTATTAATATTCTAAAAAAGGTCAGATTCACAAACATTTATCGTTCGGATTTAAAAGACTGGTAAAAATAGAATGCCCACTCAAAAAGAAAGGGAAAAGAAAACGGTATATGTAGTTATAATCATTTTTTGTGCTTTCATGTCAATTAAGTCAAGATGGCCGAGTTGGTCTAAGGCGCCAGTTTCAGGTACTGGTCCGAAAGGGCATGGGTTCGAATTCACTTTAATCCTTTAAATTTAAAAAGTGCACTTTCAATCCTTCAAATTTAATGTCGTTAGTTTCTTTTAACGGAAATTACTAACTCATTAAGCTTAACGTTGTTATTTTAATTTTTTTTATTTTACAAAATTTAAAAAATCAAATTTATTATATTATTAAATTAAAATTAAAATGTGAACATACTTTGTCAACGTTTTATTGTACAGTCATAAATTAAATTTGATGAGTCAGCAATTTCCACTAAGAAGGACTAACAACGTTAAGTTTGAAGGATTGAAAGTGCACTTTTTAAATTTAAAGGATTAAAGTTAAATTTAACATAAACATAAAGGACTAAAAGTATACTTTATATATTATTATATGAAAAATAAACAAATAAGCGAATGAATGGTCCAACAAGAACTTAACACGTTGTAGTTTGCACAAGCACTTTCCCATTTTATAAATGGAATCGAAAAATTATTTTTAATTGAACCAAACAATGTTAAAATCTAATCTTTTTTTAGCCAACGTAAATATAATATAAAATAAAAGAGAGTACAATACAACTAAGCACACCGAAAGAAAAAAGGCCCAACATAAATAAGCCACACAAAACACAGATCAAAAGCCCAAGCATAACAACCCAAAGCCCAAACACAACCAATACAAACCCTAACCTTAAAACAAAAACATAGAGATAGATGATGAGCCGCCGCCATCATCGAAGCCATCGCCGGAACGAAGAGGACACACCAATGGTGTCAGCACGAAGGGATGAGGGTTGAAAGAACCACTCAAACAAACCCTTCCAATGCATAAACCTTTATGTTTCAAGGAGAGCAGAATCTCAAACTCCACACAGACAACACCGTGAGGAAAGAAACGCCACCGTCGACACCAACAGCTTCTCATTGGCCTCAACACAGATCGACTAACACCACCTCCCCAGCCTCAAACCATCAGACCTAAAAGGAAAAACCAGAGACAAGGGATCAAGCTAAACTGAAGGAGAGATAAGATTCCATACCAAATCAGAAGAAATAGCTTGGGTCCATCAGGAATAGGCACCAAGAATCTGAAATCTTCACCTAGCCTTCGACTTCCCTTCTGCAGCAAATCTGAACCTCCGATCTCCTCCATCTGTTCGATCGCTCCTCCCTCTAGCCAAACCCCAAAGAACAAAACAACCCCACACCAAAACAAAAGAACAGGGAAACATAACCCTAAACAAACACCCCCTAGCCAGACGACCTTCCCTCCGGCAAGGGCCAGAGAGAAAGTCGCCGGAACCCTAAACTCACTGGGAATACGCACTCACGAGAGAGAGGAGACTCCAAGAAGGAGAAGAGAGAACGCGACTCTTGGTTGTCTTTAGGTGATAACTGTTAACCCGTTAAAATCTAATCTAATTACATAATTATGTTAAAAAGAGAGAAGGGGAGACATGAAAATTGAAATCATGAATCAGCATGATAAGAAGCCTTGCTTGCTTGGATGTAGGCCGATAATACAGATTAAAACCATCGATTCAACCCATCAACC
>JANTPZ010092335.1:0-19422 GCA_025593235.1 Vachellia pachyceras
TAAATGAAAAAGAATAGTTGTAAAATCCTGTTGGGAAACATCACGAAAATAAACCAGAGTTTCAAAAGTATTCACCTCCAATGGAATTGCATACAAAGAATGCTTCATCTTTAACAACATCAACACAAAATTCATTTAATTGGGCAGCCCATGTCTCAAAAGTATAAAATGAGCCATCTCTAATTTGACGAGGATTTGGCTTATCTGAATATCCATAACCAATAAGATCAATAGAGTAAACCCGGTGGGATTTTGCAAGAACTGGAATATTTTTCCTCCAGTGGTCACTGCAACAATGTGTATTCTCAGTTACTCCAAGGATCAAAATAAGCATGGAAAAAATAACAATCCTTACACCCGCTGAGAAATAAGGAGAATATTATCATATTCATATTTCAGAAGTATGCTTAATTGTATGATGGTAAAATGCTTGTGCTACAGAGCTATGCGAAGTATTTAATATTTTATTGAAAAAGAGTACTAGTAACTCAACATATGTGACTGTATCGAGCAGAAATTGCTAAAAACTGTTGTATCTATGAACAATTGATCACATTGACTGTCGTGATTCCCTGCCGTAGTTACAAACTGACATAGCCAAAAGATCAGAGACCTTACCATTTCATAGTTCACTATAAAAATTAGTCAATATATATGTCATGGACCACAAGACGTAAAATAAGTGAAAAGGGAAGCTTCTTGGAGATTCCAACCAAAGATGGTGGACTTTACTTTTTGGGGAAATAAATTCTAGATTGAAACCAGGAAAGATAACCGTGCCTATTTACTAACATGGCAAAGTAAAATAATAAAAGAGGTATAAAAAATTTTCATTGCATAGTAGCTCGACTGAAAGCTTCACGATTAACTTAACCCTGCACCTCATTTTTAATTTCCATAAACTTCATAAACAACTTTAGTAATTCACTTCCATTATAATGGAAACTTAAAATGGCATATGAATAAACCAGTTTTCTTACGAAGCTTCTACATCAACAATCACAATCAAGAACCTAGTTTGATTTCGTAGCATAACCAATATAAGCACCAATCATTTCTAAATAGAAATTCTTTCAAGCAATTCTTCCATTAATACCTATAGCATTTAGTTGTCTGCTAACGAGAAGCAAAGTATGAGCAATGTGGACCTGTTTTCTCCAAAACCATGCACTAGAACCAATGAGGGGCCGTTGTTTCCAGAATATTGATAGCGAACAGAGTAACCCTCCAGCTCCAGACGCTTCAAGCCATAAAAATTAAGCATAAAAGTATATTGAGTAAAACAAAGTAATCAAACTCCAATGACCGGCGCAAAACAAGCAAGAGAGCAGAATGGGTAAAAATAACAAAGTACTGATACTAACATAACATGATGAAAATAATCTTAAAGCAGGAAACAGACACCTATTCGGCTATTCCATTGGCCTCACAACAAAGATGTGTTTAAAAAAAAAAACACACACACACACACACAGACAGAGAACTTATATTTCGGTGCTGCAACCTGATAAAAAGACCAAACTTTAAACAACATGGCCGAAACAATAATGATGAACAAAATGAAGTGAAATGTGAAAGCTGGAAACGAGAAATAACCAAATAACACCTTGAATGCCTCTTCACAGCTCAAGTAAATTTGACAACTAAACTCCTCATTTCCTTGAGGCAACAGAAGGATAAAAAAGGCCCTGGTTTTCTAAGACAAAAAGTTACTTGTAAAATAAAAAAAAAAAAACCATGATAAGCAAAAACTTGGGTGAATCCATTGAAGCCTGGTTAAAACAACTACCGGGTTTGAACCTCGAGCTGTGAGTATTTAAAGTCCAACGGTATTTCAGGAGGGGGGACGGTCTTCTGCTCGATTTGACCATGCAGACCAGAAAATCCAACGATCCCAATTGATTTGCAGGGTTTAAATCTGGGAAAATGATAAATAAGTCCCAAATAAAAAAAAATGAATAAAAATTCTAAACAATCTGATAATTACTGTTAGGTTCTATGGGACCTTTTAATCATTAATCGTACTTTGTCAAAGTCCAAATTGCCCTCTCATTTGAAAGAGAGAGAGAGTTGGATCTTGGATGTGAAATAATGGGAAAACCACTCCGATACTTTCCCGGCAATCGCCTTGAGCTTTCTTCTTCACTTTCCCTCCTTACTTCAACAGTCAACCGACTGAAAAAAATGCTAAAGCGAAACTTGTGGCCTCCTGGAGGAAATAATACACACCCATATGTGTACAGATATGTAAGGACATATATGAGGTTTACATCACAGTCCACCATTGCCTACTTCGCCAGTCTCTCTCTCTACACATTCCATATGTGCGTTCTCTCTCTTCCTCATCCTGGTCTTGCACTCAACTTGGAGCCCCACTTCATTTTTTTAATCCCCCACGCTTAGCCGCCATTCTATGTGGCTCTATGTTTCTACACTCCCCCAGCCTTCCAGCTCATGATATTTTCCTCTTCAACCCATTTTCAACCATTTGGCCTGGAAATAGCGCTCCTATGATCTTTTCACATCAGCTTTAATTCCTTGGTGCTGGGTGGGAATTTTGTTTGATTTATCATGTGAATTTGAGGTTTTGGTGAACTAGGTGTGGTGTTTTATTGTGGAATTTGATAGTTCTTTACGCTGTATTTTGGATTCCTAGCTGTTGTAGCTATTGGGTGCTTGGGGTTTTATTCTTTCTTGGTTCAATTTGGTGAATTGGGTGTTCAGGGATAGCCTGAATTTTGTGGGGACTGCGAAAAGTTGATTCATAGAGCGTGTTATTGTCTAGACAACGTTGAAGGCGTGACATGAACGAAGGAGAGCAGCTATGTGAGGTCACGAAGAACAGTTTGGTGAATTAGCCTAAAACTTTGTCTCTGCTGGCTATCTTTCTGATATTAGGGTTAGGAGTTTTAGGTGATAAAAATTCTTCAAGGCTTAAGTCTGTAGTTTTCAACTATTATAAAATTCTAGCTAAGTACAGCAACTTCTTAGCATTTTCGCCATTGGTTCTTTCATATGCATTTTTTCTCTTGTAGTTGATTCGAGTTGTACAACTGTTTGGGTTGTAAATGGGAGCTACTCGAATTGTAAATAGAAGCTGCTGGGGTTGTTAATGGCAGCTGCTGAGGTTGTCAGTAACAACTGCTTGGGTTGTAAATGAGAGCTGCTGGGGTTGTGAATGGCAGCTGCTGGGGTTGTCAATGACAGCTGCTTGGGTTGTAAGTGGGAGTTGCTGGAGTTGTCAGTGACAGCTGTTTGGGTTGTCAGTAGTAGTGATAATGCGGGTTGGGCCCGCGGGCCCAACCAGCCAGCCCGCCATCTTCAACCCGCGGGTTGCCGGGCCAACCCGCCTAACCCGCTTTTTTATTTTTTTTTGAAAAAATATAGATTTTATGTATTTTTTTACTTTTTTTACATCCCAATATTTTTTACAAAGGAAAAAGTAATATTAAATTCTATTTTTAGGAAATTATTGAACACTTATTCATAGAATTTGAAAGAGAATATCATAAATATGCAACCTTATAGAAAAAACTGGGTAAAAAAAGAAAAAGAATTTATTTTTTATTTTTTATAAAAAAATTAAAATCTGGCGGGCTGCGGGTTGGGAAATCCCAACCCGCAACCTAGCGAACTGGCCCGCCCAGCCCGCAACCCGCGGGCTGGCCCACATTACCACTACTAGTTGTCAGTGGGAGTTGCTGGGGTTGTCAATGGCAGCTGCTTGGGTTGTAAATGGGAGCTGCTGGGGTTGTCATTGGCAGTTGCTGGGGTTGTCAGTGACAGCTGTTTGGGTTGTAAATGGGAGCTGCTGGTGTTATCACTGGTAACTGCTGGGTTTGTCACTGACAGCTACTTGGGTTATAAATGGGAGCTGATGGAGTTGTTAATGATAGCTCATGGGGTTGTTAGTGACATCTGCTGATGTTGTGAGTGACAGCTAGTGGGGTTGTCAGTGGCAACTGCTGGGGTTGTTAATGGCAGCTACTGGGGTTGTTAATGAAGTTACAAATATCAATAAATGAGACAGCATAGTAGTATCATGCACAAGTGAACATAAAGTTACAAATGATATTATAACAAATAAAACCAGTTTTACACTTTACATATAAGTATCAATGAATTTACAACCCAAAAGGAACAACTAAATGTGTACAATTAAAAAGGGTAAATGAACAACTAAATGATATTACAAAATCAGCTACATCAAAGAGATCAAATGGTGTCCTTTTGGGTATGAAGAGGATAGCCTTAAGTTCCAACTGACGTTCAATAGAGAAGTGTTTGACAACCAAATAACATTCCTAATCATTAGTAAGACTCTTATAGAAAGCCGTATATTCCTCCTTTGTGATCTCTTCAGGCTTCTTCATCCAAATAGGCTTCTTCTTGTTCACCAAAGACCATTCAGTTGCATCAGAACTTATTGACAGAGATTATCGGCTTGCCTTGAATGATTTTGATGCCATTTTTAAGGATCAAGATTGATAATCTTTATTCCCTGCAATTCAGAAACCTTCCAAAAAGAGATTAATTTCAGCATTATACTTATATCACTTCAATTGGCACAAGATGGTAAATTAAAAGTCAATAAATGCTATCAAAAATAAAAAAATAATCTCAATTTATTAATGATCAGAATACAGTGATAAACTAAATGATATAATAGCAGCGTGCATTGTAAGAGTCTCAATCTCAAATTACAACCTTTTGTCACATATTCCTCTGCCATTATAGGAATGAAGTATGAATCAACCAAAATTCCCCGAGGGGAAGGGAAACAAAAAATTGAAAAGGCGAGAAACATTTCATAAAGAATTTGACCCAAATAGCACTATGAACCAACAGAGGAATTAGAATCTACAAAAAATTCAAATGGTACAAGAAGAACATGTGAGAGGAAACAAATTCGCCTGATAATAAAGCACCAGAATTATAAAAAGTCTGGTAAAGGAAATAGTTGCTTGAAGTGCAAATAAATAAAGAGCATCGGTGTCTTTATGTGGTTATAAAGATATTAATCAAAATAGAGGCTGCAAGTGTTTCACAGTATACATTACCAACAAGTCCTATATTTCTAAATTCTAATTATCTTGGTCCTTTCCTTTTCCTATACTAGATTTCTATGTATCTTGTCAGGACAACAACAACAATTATAGTTTTGCTCCTCAATCACCTTGCACTACATCGTACCATCACAATGAACATATCTTTTAAGAATAAAGGTGTAGTGATGTACTGATGTTTAAATGACCGAGGTTAAATGAAACATAGGGCTCCAATAGCACACAAAAATTCTTATTGACTGCTGAATGGGCTCACCAACAACAATTTTGATCAGGCTCACCAACAGGAGTTACTGACTGCTGAATGGGCCATGCCTGCCTCTGAAACCAACCCCAAGGTCACTTAACAACAAACCATTTGAAACAAAGACAACTGGAATCCAGAAAAGAATAAGAGTATAAAACATTTTGGTAGGTAATCGACAGTCAAAGGAGATTTAAAATACTGAAACATTAGTCAAGCAGTGGTATATGAACACAGTAAGATGCCTGACTTGCCTCAATCAACAAAACTTCTTTCTCCAAAACTGCTTTAAGCTATCCTGTTTCCTGTTTTAGAATAACCAGTCTGTCAAGCAGTGTCCTATGAACTGAAACATTCACAACCTTAAATACGAAAAGAGAATAAAGAAGTTATAAAAAAATCTTGTTGGTTTATCACTGTATATGATGAAACGTTCACAAGCAGTGTCCTATTTAAGAAGCTTGGCATATGATGAAAAAAAAATCTAGCCCAGTGTGAATCTAACCAGAAAACTAGAAAGAACATAGACAAAAACACACCAAGCAGGCACAACTAAAGCCTTTTTGGTTTTTCCTTAATTAGTATCACATAAATTACAAAGGTTCTCACAATTTTTTTGTCACTCCCATCCAAATAGAGTCTACAGCACAATTTACCCAATCAAATTAAAATTTGATGGTAAGTTCCATTCACATACACATCTTACTTTAATTTCAAAGTCCAAGAAAAATCTAACCCTTTACACCAATATAAGAAGCCTATGCAATTAATTCCAGCTCAACGGCAAAGAAACTTCTACATTCAAACAACTCCTTGTCCAAATCAATTCGATTTTCATTTCAAAATAGCTAGTGCTAGGCAATACCATATCTTCTAACTTATCAGTTTTAACCTCCAGGACCAAGATGGCCATTGCTAAGAGTGGTTACATTTAACTTGTTACGAGCAAGCCTATGTCACCATTAACCTCCCACCATGGCTGTTAGTATTAACTAGTGTCACGTTCTTAATATATTCCCTTTCATTCATATCAATGGCTCAGAGGGGTAAAGGTAACACAAAAGAAGCTTTTCACTCTTGATTGCTACAGCTATAGCTTTTACTATCAATGCAATATTCTTCTAATACTGTACAAAGTTTTGACACTATAGTTCTGTGAGAGTTCACAACTGTTTTCTAATTCAATCAGAGAAATGTAAGTAGATCAAAGACGGATCTTGTGGTCGAACAGATGACTCTCAGTCTCGCCCAAAGCCGAAACAAGCAAGGAGAAGCTTGACCCTCTCACTTTGACTTGCTTAAAATTGAGGGGAAAACAGTACAAGTAGTTTAATTAATTAATGGGAACGACTGAAAGGAATCAAGCTACTTGGTGGCGAATCAAAGGGATTGGAGAAGGGTACCTTGGACCAATTTGAAGGACATCGCCGAAGAGGAGGCGTCTGCGATAACAAGGGAAGCTTCACGAGGCTAGAAGCTCTACTGACTCTGCGAGTGAAGCTCAAAGGCGACGGGCAACAGGCGACGGCAACGAGAGCGAAGCTCAAAGGCGACGTGAGACAGCGATGCGAGCGAAGCTCAAAGTCTCAAAGGCGATTGGTCGACTGCGTCCCTATCTCCGGAGGTTGGAAGGGAAAGCAATGAAGCTGAAAGTAATTGAACATCCATAGCTGTTTAGATGTAAGGGTAATACGAACTTTACACAACTTTAATTAATCACAAAAAGGTTCTAAGAAATTTGAGAATAATTATCAGATTATTTAAGACCTTTAATTCATGTTTTTACTTATTTGGGACTTATCTCTCATTTTCCCTTTAAATATCATGAGTTGACGTTGAGTTATTGATTTGGGTATATGGCTTTTGAGGTTAATGCAGACTGACGAAGCGATCCTCTCTTTTCTCTGAAACGAGGAGCGAGAAAATTCAATCTATGATTCGGGCGTTGCCTGGAGAGCTGTGCGCGTCATGGTTCGGTAAGACCGTAAGAGAGAGCGTCCAAACTCCGAAATGAAAAATAATGGTGCGAGTTCCTCTGCTGGCTCTCGAGCTCAGTACCGCAGTCAAAACATGGGACTGGGATCTGAATCCAAGAGCAAGAGGTTTCTGGCGAGCCACGTGGCTCACTCACAAAAATGTGATCATACGCACCCGTTCTGATTCTGAGGCAGCAATAAAGAAAATCAGTGCCTCCAAATTCTTACATCCCAATCAACAGGGAGTAAATATTCATGGAAAAATCAAACACCCTCTATTCTAAAATAATAATTGTCGGTATTTTGGGGTCATTTACATAAATTAAAAAGGCTAATAAACAGATTAAATTTTTACAAAATATCCTCATTCATTATAACGTGTCTTACAATAAATTATTTGTGCAAAAAAAAAAGCCTTGTTGGGATAAAAAAACATAAATTAGACTGGACTGGGATGTGCAGCCTGTGAGTGTGAGCTACGCATACGTTAATCCCGTCCTATGTTTTAGTCAAATAAAATGGGATCTAACATTGGGAGGGAAGATTTAATGAAGGAGCCATTTAGCTGCATAATTTTAATCTGGAGCACGGACTTGGCTGACTCAACAACTCCGCAAGGCTCTAGTTCTATCAATCAACTTTCGTTATTTCGTGAGTAATTAGCTCTATATATATATGAAGATCTTTGTGGTGTCATATGTAAGTATGTGTTGGATAAGAATGAAATAGATGATTGTTGTTATTTGGAGAGGAATGAGAGGCCAGGAGTAATTCTCTGAAACGTCATGGGCAACATTGTGTTGTATAGAATGGAGCAAAAGAGGGAAGAGAAATGGGAGGTAGCTGGAAGAAATGAGAGTGGTGGTGAAAGTAACAGATAATTAATTAGTTGTGGGGCGTCAAGTACGTACTGATGGCATATATGGAAGAGTCAACCTTGACGTACGTACGTAGGGTAGGACACAAGTCATTTTGATGGCTCGGATCTATAGATGATCTTATCTGCTGCTGCTACCTACGTAAGTAAATATATATGCATCAAGTGAATCACTTGTGTGTGTGTGGTCGGCGATGTATGTATGGGAAGCATGGGAGGAGAAGTGCGCATTAATTAATGAAAACGGATGGAGAGGGGCGTGTTGACCAGATCAATATAATGAAGAGGAGCTCCAAGTGCGGGAGGGCGCAGGAGAAAGGTTGGTGTGGGGAGAGAGAGATAGTCTGGACTTGAAGAACGCTTGGTTGGTTCATGGATCTAACGGTCAACTGCCGCCCCTTCCCTTACAAACTCCCTCTTTTCAATAACCTGTCATTACACAGACGCACAGATATGCACATATCTGTGAAACCACACACACCCTCTGCGTCCATATCGTTCATTGGCACACATTCAACACGTCCTGAAGAAGGAGATGCGGAGAGAGGCAGCGTGCGTCTTCCATGGGCCTCCCCTTCATCATCAGGTGTGTTTCCCCACAAGAAGAAACTCCATATCCATCCATCTCCTGTCTAATTTCCTCTCATGTAGCTGGCTGTGTGTGTGTG
This sequence comes from Vachellia pachyceras, assembly GCA_025593235.1. Taxonomy (NCBI): domain Eukaryota; kingdom Viridiplantae; phylum Streptophyta; class Magnoliopsida; order Fabales; family Fabaceae; genus Vachellia; species Vachellia pachyceras. The sequence goes on from JANTPZ010092335.1 coordinate 8,832, forward strand.
TGTATGTAAGTATGTATGAACATGGATACATGCTTGCCTCTTTAAAATGTTTATGTTTCTGATGATGCATCCCGAATATATATCATCATGACGACGCGCAAGTTAGCGTGTATTATGGGGATTCTGGTTCAGAATATATATATATATATATAGCAGTGGGGTTAATAATTAATTGATGCAGAATGCACACAGTAATGATTCATTTGGGGAGTGATTTTGAATGATGCGTGCGTGTGATATGAGTTGATTGGTGATGGATGGGTGTTTCATGAAACGAGAAGATATTGATTAATCTGCACAACTCCCTGCAACGTCCGCCATTCCCCTCATGATGCCCAAGAATATGCAGTATGCTATCATTTTAATTATATGTATATATATGCATTAGTAGTAGAATACAGGAAATATATATAGAAGGAAGGTGGGAGGTAGGGAAGCCAGCGATCGGAGGAGACTGGTAGTTTTATGGCGGAGATGATAGGCTGCGACCACTTTAGGGCCATTCATTCACATCGCACATGGCCCAATAAGTCAAAGCTTCCCCTACTGTTAGCTTTGCTGACCACCATCCATCTCCTCTCTCTCTCTCTCTCAATAGTTAAATATTCTTAATTGTATCTCTTCCTTTCTAATCATGTGATCGATTCCCCATCTCCAGCGGCTTATTTGGAAACCCATTCTAAAATTTACGTTTGATTTTAAAACCTAAGTTTTGACCTAAAATCTAGATTTTGTTCAAGTACAAATTTTTTTTCTGAAAAGCTATTTTGGTTACAAAATCTCAGTTTGAAACTTAGATTTTCTCTTTCCTACTTTTTCCTCTTTTTCTACTTTTTTCTCTTTCCTCTTTCCTACTTTTTTCCTTATTTCTCTTTCTTCTTTCCTACTTTTTCTTTCTTCTCTTTTCTCTTTTCTACTTTTCATTCTTTCTCTTTCCTATTCATTTTTTTGTCTCGGAATCCGTAAAAGCTAATAACTTTTCAAACATAAATCACTTTTCAAAACCTAAGTTTTACCTCAGAATCTGAAAAAGCTATTCTGAAAAGAGTTTCTAAACAACCCTTAATTCATAATGGTCCCTGTCCTCTCCTGGCTGGGCTTACACCCATTCCACCCCGTCCAAGACTGTGTTCGATACAATGCAGAAATCATAAGCACTGTTATAACCCAACACACATCCGACCCACAATAACGATAGTGGACGTACTACTCAAAATAGTGTCATTGCAAGGATGCGTTGATTCAACAGTAAATGGTTTGGTTTCGCTTAAGCAATATCTAAAGTTTGAGTTTGAGTGTATGCAAAAACACGACTCACCTATCACAGTCAAGTGCATGACGTAGGTTGGATCTGAATATAGTCTGATCAAAGCTTTGGTTGACCAAATAGTCTCGTTATATTCAACACCCCTTAGGACTTCTGCTGCGGATTAGGAAAAGGACAACAATCTCTAATTTCCCTTTCTTCCCATTTCTCTTAACCAAGCACGCTTATCCCCTCCCAGCAAAAAATCCAACCTAACAGGGCCTTCATTATTTGATTCTTTTACCGTTTTCTGCGCAGATTGAATTCGGCCTGTTTACCCTTGTTGAACGGAATGCATTTTCTTTACATATTAGCTTCAGGAATGATGTGCGACTATTTTGACTCATCTTCATGATTGAGAATATTGGCGTGGGCTTTAAAACTTAAAAGCCAGCTGGTAACTTGGGCTAATTAGTTAAGAATAATCTTATCTCGATCCGAAGCCTTTTTCCTCCCCGCTACACCATGAGACACAAACATGTTGGAGGACTGCTGCTCTTGTATACTTGAAATTTGGCTACTAATTATTTCAGTTAATTGCTAACCATATCAATATCTATCCGTGTGAACTCTATAATATATCTATATAAAGCCATGTGTGATGTATAAAGACCCACCTAGATAGTTATAATGTAAACATCGATGCCTAATCTTTCCGTCATTCCTCCGAGACATTTAGTTTCTTCAAGCACCAACATAAACTCACTATCTCACCATTCTGAAATTCAATTTCATTTTTTCTAATTTTTTTCTCAGTAAATGTATTTAACTCTCTTTGGCTATTTTTTTTATGGAATGTTTTAACTGAAAGTGATTTAGCAGTGTTCATATTCTCAACCAATGGAGGACAGTATTGATATCGAAAAAAGAAGCCAATACCTACAACAACATCAGTAATGGCTTATTGCAAAAACTCAAGAGACCTTAACTTTTTATCAAACCTTCGAATCATATGACATATACGGCTGGATATGTACCTCTACTACCTCCCTGGCTAGCAGCACCGTTATTCGGAGAATGGAAATGGATACATCCGAACCCCAACTTCTCCCCGTCAAATGTTTATATGTTTTCATTTACACACACACACACATATATATATATTCATTTTTTTTTGTGTCTGACCATTTGTGATAATCTAGATTTCTAATAGTTACACGTACGGTTAACTTTCTTTACATCTAATCGCCAGATGCTAGCTGGTAATTAACACACGTCACACACACATGTATGTATATACACATACCTAAATCGTGTATATAAATACTTGATCGACCATAAACAAGAGAGGAGGAATTATTGAATCTAACATTATGGCATGGTACATACATGCAGGATTTTACGAGTGATGGACTCTGCAAACAAGCAATGAGCGTAGGAGATCGAAATCCCATGCAATTTCACGCGCACACACATATATTCATGCCTCAAAGTAAGGTACGTTCGCAAATCTCTTCTACTCGAATCTGCAGATTATCTTGTCCGGTTGCATTTTCGCTTCTTCAACAGCCAAGAGTCCCACAAATAGCTTTTACCCGGGACTAACCATGATGGGTTGATTCTTCGTAGAATATATATATATATATATATAAATTGGTTCTCTGTGTAGCTCACGACTTCATTACATGTATGTAAAAAGCGTGTTCTATCAAAAATATTAAGCAACTTCAAAATACCAGCTTTGTATTTCAATTTCATACAGGAAAATTATTATTAACAGTGCGTGTGTGTGTGAGAGAGCGAGAGAGACCAAGTTGATCGTAGAAAATTAATTTAATACTTTCACACCAGAGCATCACTTTTATGTGATTAATGCATATGGCCTTAGATATTATCATTTGTTTGTGATCAATGCATATGGCCTTAGATATTATCATTTGTTTGTGATCTTATTTATGGTTGAAATTATAATCACTTTAATTACCATGTAAGATTGTCCATAGAAGTATTTGGAAAAAGGTTTCCTACCGATCATCCAAGTCTTGTACACTTGGATCTACGTTAATATATAACAGCTCCACAATTTAATGAGAAATACATCATATATATCTAGCATTGATGTGATTGCATGCATGCTACTTCTTCATTATAGGCTCTAATTGTCCTTTTGGGAAATATTTTTTTTTCTGGATGTATTCACTGCATCATTGCCCTATGCTTTAACCATGTCAATATAACTGAATCACTCCTTAACTGAGAAAGACTTTTTCGCATCTCTGTTTTTCCATTGAGTTCAACTTTGCGTAAAAAGAGTTCTATTCCACAAAGATAATCTTAAAAATGGGATCAAACCTTGTTAGAAACCACAATGCATCGTTCCGCACAGACATTTTGATTTGGTCCTTACAAATAAAAACACCTTGGAAGGCCTTCTGGCACTCATGTTACATATTGAGATGACGAAATGATCATTTACACTACGTATGGAGAGTTGAATGGTTTAGTCGATGGACATAAATCTATGATTCACTATAAGGTGATCAGACATAATATATGCAAACTAATTTACATTATTGCATATATGCATATGATAATTAAGATCGATGAGTGGGTGTATCGATATCATGCATATATATGTTGGTGTTTAATTAATTATCTGTGCAAACGTTTTTATGCATGACTGAAAGCATATGTAGAGTATATATATCATACTTAATTATGGCAGTCAAATTGAACCATTCGTTTTATTACAATATCGTCTTTCTTCAAGTTTCCTCAGTAAAACATGTTCATAACCGGGGATGAATGAGCTATATCTAATCAAGACTTCAGTATCATCCATAGGCGGACCACTTCCAGAAAATTAGGTATATATTAGTACTATGTGATCTATTTTACAACCACTCATTCGCTAATTTTGAACCCACTCAATTTTTACTCAAGTTCTTTTCAAAACATATTAAGAATAATTCCCATTTATCTTCAACCCACTATTAAAAAAATAGTTTGCACCCCCTGAGTCAGGGTCCTGGGTCCACCACTGGACTATCATCTACTCTTATTAATTATTTAATCATGGTTTTTGTGCATACTTTTAGCTTTCTCTGTGGTGACTCGTCTATAGGGTAAATGAACAAAAATAACCCAAAACTGTTTACATATGGGTATTGAATATACAGAAGTTATTTGAGGGTTATTTTAAATCAGGAAGTTTGAAAACGGGCAATTTCTCCCCACTCTTAAACAACTTAATTTTTGTTGTTAAATTTGACTAATATGTACACATGTCAGGCCACCTCATCTTCGTGCATCAACAATGTCAATCCTCCAACCTGTCTCTTCCCCTCTCCCTTTCTTTCCTATTACCCTTCCTTTATTTCCTAGAAACTTGTACTTTGTCGCTGACAGAAGCTTCCCGGAGAAGATGAGGGTTGCTGATGTTGCGGTGGTGTTGAAGCTACGGAAGCTCAAGGTGCTTCGTGAGAAGTTCCGACGGTGGCATGGAGTCAACAAGAAGCTCAAGGAGTAGACGAGGTTCCACTGGCGGCATTGCCTTTCATCCTCTCACCGGTAGGTCATCTTCTTCAGCATCGATGACGAAAATAGATATTTAGAACCACCGTTCTCATCGACTCAGACATCAATCACAAGTGTATTCACCACCACTCTCAGTTGTTCAGATTTTTTTTGTCTTATAGCCTCTTTGCTTCTGCAGCCGTTTATCCTTTAGATCAAAATCCAACATTCACTTCTTTCTCGTCAACAAAAAACCCTAATAAAAAAGAAAGATTTATTAGCATCCAAGCTCTTCAAATCGAACTAGAAGCTTCTCAAGCCACCTGAAACTAAGCTAGGAGCTGCAACTCTGGCTCTGCACTATGCAATTTTGAAATTGTCTTCTTCTCTTTAGGGATTGTCTGATTTATGGTTCACAGTGGGGGAGTGGCTTCTTCTTTTCTTTCAATTTTAGTTGGCGCTTCCCATCAGATTATTTTTAAAATCTGGGAGGAGAAAATAATGTTGATTTTTTTCAACTAGTTTCTTTTCATCTTGGATCCATGTTCTAGTTTGGTTTTCATGTTTCAGTATGGTTTTAGTCTGGTTTATATATATGTTTTCTAGAAAAATCATGCCTGGTGATAATTAAGATCAGTTGATCGGAGGAATTTAAGAGATGTAGACAGAAGTTGAGAAGAAAATCAAGGACATTTTTGGTACTATGTATATTTTTATTTTTGATGAAGCGGATAATATGTGGAATAATATACGTGGCACAGTATGTGCTACAGGCAGACCCACTTCATCATATATATTGTTCAACAAACGGTTGATCGTATGAGTTTATTAACGGAAAGGTGGAATTGCTTCATTTTTTAAACTTCTAGGTTCAAAATGGCGTCCAACAATTTTATAGTGCTCAGTGCCCATACGCAAAATCTTTTATGTTGTTTTTTCCCATTATCCCATTTTTATATCCATACAAACTCACAGAGAGTAGGGCCGTTATATATAGAGAGAGAGGACCATCGAGTGAAAGCCACCAAGAATGGTCACAGAGATATAAGCCTAGAGTGCGTAATGATACGTTCTACATTGCAAATCAAACAATATTTGAACTTCAATGATATAAGGCTCTCTCCTAACAAGCTAATATATGTTTTCAAGATGTATTGTGCTATATTTTTCATTGCTACCGTAATTCCCATGTAATAATACTATATAGGAAGATAAACCAAAATGATCTATATATAAATTGATTAGGCTACTTACTATATATATAATTTCTCAAGCTTGATAATCTTTGCTGTGTGCCGTGCTTTGAGCAGTATTAGTTGAATGTACTCCACCATGTTCTGAGTATCCCAGGTTTTGATAATTTAATTGCATTATGCATGTTTTCATTTGTCGTCAGTTAACTTCAAACACTGTCTCTCACTTGTTCTTATCTGGACCCAGTAAATTATGAGTGGACTGTATGGATGGGTAATGTACTTCTCCCCGCTGGAGCGCTAGCGATACTAGATCAGTGGTTCATCTGGGGTGATATAAGTACATCAGTGTGTGTGTGTGTGTGTGTGTGTGTGTGTGTGATGATCTGTTTGAAAAAGAGAGACGCATAAATATGTATAAATATATAGCAGAATTAACATTTGCATTTCCATACTGCATACATAAAAGATGCAAATCTATTGCACACGTATGGCCGTTTTATTATACAGCAAAACTGGAGAAAGTAATACATATATGTGAATACATGCATGATACAAGACCCATTCAATAAAAACCCGTAGGTGGATGCTAACACGGACATTGAGATAGACTAGACATGCCCAGTGTGTTATGCATGTATTGCACCATCACTACTCTTTTTCCTCTTGGTTTCTTGATGTTGTTGTTGCATATGAATACATGAACAGCCAAAATATAGAATAATACATGATACACGCAAGACAACATGCAAATGCACTCCGGTATGTAGGAATAGGGTTCATAGAAATAATGAAGTGGAGGGTGGTGCAGGATGGAGGATGATGATGATATGCTAGTGGACAGCATCTGCGCCGGGCATACTGTTGGGATCATCATGGGCGGAGACCGGTGAAGATTCCCAGGCCACGATATTGATGCCATTATAAGGAGGCGGTGGAGGGTGTTGCTGCTGGTGTTGAGCAGAGAAGGCATCGTCGTTGATCAGCGAGTTGATGAAAGAGGAGAAAACATCTTCGGTACAGTAGTTTATATCGTTGTCGTCATCCACCTGATCATTGGGATTGGTGGTGGTATGGGCCAGGGGGATTGCAGGTGGTTCACTAAGGGCCAATGCTTGATCGTATGGATCCAACGCGTGACAGTAGGGATCGGGGTCCTGCTCAGCAATTGGAGGTTTGTGATTGGGACTGGGTTTAGTGGGAGCAGCGGCCGGGTTGGATGATGAAATATGAGGATCGCGAAGATGAAGATGAATATGGGAACACGCAGCAGCAGAAGGTGATGGGTGAGAATTAGGGTTGAGGAGCTTGTGGGTACGGGGATCAATGCCTTGGCTGATGAGCTTCTTGCTGAGATGGCTATTCCAGTAGTTCTTAATCTCGTTATCGGTTCTCCCAGGGATCCTGCCCGCTATCAGAGACCACCTGACACCACATACGCACAAACCCTAATTTCATGAGCTGGGGCGGGGAATGCGGAAATTAATTAGAAAATAAGATCAAGAGCATATACTTATATAGAGGTGGGTGGGAGGATTGAGATGAATAGAGGAGTGGGAGGAAGGAAAGGGAGAGGAGTGGTCACCGGTTGCCGAGGAGGTGATGGAGGCGAAGGATGAGATCCTCCTCGTCGGGGGCGATGTGGCCGCGCTTGACGGAGGGGCGGAGATAGTTCATCCAACGGAGGCGGCAGCTTTTGCCGCAGCGGAGGAGGCCGGCCCTCTTAGGGAGGGTGCGCCACCTGCCTTCGCCCTCTTTCTGGATGCAGTTGGAGAGGAGCTCGTCTTCCTCGGGAGTCCAGGGGCCTCTCTTCAGGCCTACTTTACTGCAGCAGGGTATCGTGGTCCTTGCAGGTGAAGCGGCTTCTGCCGCCCGGGACGACGCCGATGAGGGCTTTCTCATATCTCAGGCTTTGGATCTGTCGCAGACTCGCAGGCAACAAGAAGGGTGAGAGTTTGGAATATATATATATATATATATATAATCATCTGTCTCTCTATCAGCTCGCCCCCGTCCCCTCCCCACTCGCCTCAGCCCCATTATGATTGCTATGCCGATGCACGAATAGGTGTCGTCCACCGTACCCATTACTCCTCCACACATTCACTCCCACGCGCCCCCCTTCTTACCCCACTCGCTCACTCCCACACCCTTCATCACTTCACTTCCTTCGCCCTTAACCATTTCCTCTCCTCTCCTCTCCTCTCCTAATCCCCACTTTCCTTTTCCTAATTTCACTTTTGCCGCAAAAAAAAAAAAGTGCCTTTATCGTATCTTTTTTCAAATTATGCTCGTTCCATGTTTGTATTCAAGTTTCTGTGTTTAATATATACATAACAGGAGAGGGGTTTTGATGTTTTTCACTGTTTTTTCCCTTTAGTAGAAGAGGGGTGTAACCCCTAATGCGAACTTAGATTAGAAAGGGACAAATCCCACACAATCCCTCGTTACTTGGGGCCCAAGTACATAAATATTGGGCCCGATACTGATTGGGTTAGGCCATGGGGCCCGCGGACATTTACTCATATTCTTCTTTTTCCCTTTATAATTTTTATATTCACTGTGCTGTCTTTCTCTTGTTGGTTAATGACCCGAATGTGGAAAGAAATCTTTTATTCGGTGAGTATTTAGACCATTTTATTTTACAATAAGTAGGTATGTTGAGGAAGTTTTATTAGTTGTGAAGTTCGCCAAACCAGCACATATTTTAAAAAGAAAAGGGTTGAGAAACTAAAACGTATCGCTTAAAGCTATGGATTGAAAACTATGGGGACGAAAACAAGAACATGATCATGTGCAACTTAGTCATTCCATTGGATAACAAAATGTGTGATGGATTGCAAAGACGGAGATCATAGAGTTTGTTGGGCTCTGAGGCCTACAGAGTGAAGGAGCATTTTATAGCGAGGGCTCAACGGCAAACTTGGGCCCACTTCTGGCTCTCCCATCAACAATTCTGGGCATATGCCCTTTAATTCACCGACTCGGTCTTGTGCAGCATGACATGTCCAACAATTCACTCAAGGAAAAAAAAAACACACACACACACACACAAGTCTAACAACTCTTATTATTTAGGACTTAGCAGCCACATCCGTACAGCTTATCTTTCATGTTTGGTCTATATACAATACAGTACAGAGGAATCATGCTAACCGTAAGCAGCGGAAAATAGATCAATAAAACATTCTAATTTTGAAAACTGAGACAATTACCGTACGTGTGAAGCACTCCTGTGACTTCATTGTGCTTGTTTGGGAACACCGTTTCCCAAACAGTGCACGTAAGTCGAGACAAAATCATCTTGAAATTCATTAAATACCTCGAAATCTGTAAACTCATTTCTCCCAATGGACTTCTCAAACACACACATTAATTGAATGGTAAATTCTGCAGCCATCCGCTCCCCTGATGTCTCTTGCACTTTCAAACCACGTTACATGTAAATCGAGATAAAACTTCTCTTACATACTTATTTTACAATCCGTAAAATCATTGTTCTAATGGATTCCCAAACACGCTTTACAGGGAGGGGTCGCGTCCTGTGTTCAATCCAATTTTGCGTCCAAATCATCGCAAGATTTGCATATTCACATATCCACCATCTCTTCTCATACTTCACGCCCATTCTTATTACATTAAGGGCTCATTTGGGAGCACATCTTGCAAAACCTAGGTTACAAACCTCGGTTTGAAACCCAGGTTTTCTCTTTCATACTTTTTCTCTCTTTTCTCTTTCCTACTTTTTCTCTCTTCCTCTTTCTTACTTTCCTCTTTCCTATCCACTTTTTTGCCTCAAAATCTGTAAAAGTTATATCTTCCCAAACATAAATCACTTTTCAAAACTTAGATTTTGGCTCGGATTATGTGAAACCTAGGTTTCAAGGTTTCAAACAAGTCCTAATTCAACCTGTAAACCCCCTCACACTAACCCATCCCATCCACCATCATCGTAAGATTTGCATATTCACATATCCACCAGCCCAGGCATATTATCAACCACTTCCCTCCATTCCATTCCATTTGTTGATTCAACAATGCCCCATTTAGTAGCATGTGAGGGGTGAGAAGTGGAAGTGAAACAGAACCCATATTTGTATGTTTTGGTGTGCTTGAATCCACCTCCATGGAACCCCCACTCCCATAAAAAATGATGGAACTCAGGAATCCAGTTCCATTTCAATGGAACTAAGGTTCTAACATTTTTGCCCTCCCCTCCTTTCTTCCAAAACCCACCCAGACACCATGAAGTCAACGGAGGATGACGCGACGGACGACGTGACTTGGATTTTTTTTTTTTGGGACAAGATCCGGACTTGAAGGCTGAAGGAAGAGAATGAGAAACCTCCTGTGCATGAAATCTGGACAAGATTTTTTGCACGAGCTTAAAGAGATCCGGACTTTGGAGTTTTTGGACGAGATTTTTTTGGATCTCGGAGAGCTTGAAATTGAGATCTTTCTTGGACTGTAGAACCAAACGAGATTTGTGCTTTTTTTGGGTGAGGTTAATTGATATTTTCATAATATAGATATACACTTTGATTATAAATTATATCATATTTCCACCACCGAAGCATAAACATGTTTTAAAATTCACTTGAGGCTTGTTTTAATAGTCCGTTTGGGCATTCAAAAT
>JANTPZ010092336.1:0-19873 GCA_025593235.1 Vachellia pachyceras
GCACGCTTACCAAGATAAAAACCATCTTAAAATTTGTAGAAACCATCTTGAAATCCGTAAAACCATCTCGAAATCCACAAAATGCCTCGGAATCTATAAACTCCATTCTCCTAACGGAGTTCCCAAACACAAACATAAGCGTTGGGAAAGATGAATCTATCCTGCTAAGATATATTAAATAACAGTTATATATATATAGGCATAAACCCTCGATCAGTGGATAATTAACAATATGTTCTATACACACAGAAAAAAAATACGGGTTATCTCTTCCGTTAACTTTCATTTATACGTATATCGGAAAAAAGTGTATCTTATCCGTTAACTTACACACACAAGAGGTTTTGTACTTTCATTTGCATCCCTGATATTGAAATTTTATACATTAACCAACAATTCTCAAGTTCTAAATTATTTAGTTTTAAAAAACAAATAATGATTGACACATACACAAAATTCATCATTCAAGACCAACAATATTAAAGTCAAAGGACCAGACATATACTTTATGGAGGGTCATACATACATCAATTTCCTTATCTCTATTATGTTAAGTTCTCCAATTAGATATAGCTGTGCAATCTATTTTTTCATATGAATTTTAGTTAAATGATAATATTTTAAAAATATGATAGATGATCATGTGTAATTGATGAACTTAACATAATGAATATAAAGAATTTGACATAAGTATTTTTTTTTTATAAAACTAACTACTCAAACTGAAAATTTATATGAAATTAGATGACCAAAGTTGGAATAATTTAAAAAATTCACACATTCACACATAGAAAAAATATAAGATAACGTACAAATAATTACAATAGCATATACAAGTATGATTACTTATAATTATAAAAGAAAGAACACACACACACACGTTACCTGAAGAAAGTAACTGCAAACAGTGAGAACCTTAATAGGGTAAAGATCCAATAAGATTTTGTAAAGAACATCACCAAGGTCTAAATAGATCTCAGGCGAAAAATCAAGAACAGCATCTTCCAAGGCCTTGTCTATATCCATTTCATATGCTCCAACGGCCCCACTGTACTTCAGATACCTTAAATTTGGTGCCTTAAAAACTATGTAATCAACCTGAAAATTGCATCTCTCAATCGCCAACCTCCTCAGATTAAGGTTTCGGTTTCTTCCCAGATCGAAGTGCGGCAAATTCCAACACTTTTTAAAACTCAAACTCTCTACGCCACCGACGTAGTTGAACAACAAATCCTTCACATCGTTTATATTCAGTTCCACATAACCAAACGAAACATCCTTAAGCCTCACTAAATTGTTCATCAAATCAGGCAGTGAAAACTCACAGCAGAACAACTTTAAAGTCTCCAAACTCCTATCACCGCCATTAGCATTGTAATTTCCATAAACATCATTCGGCAAGCGAAAGGAAGGGACGTGACGATGATGATCAACACCGCCACCACCTTCTTCTTCATCGTCGTCGTCCCATGCTGGTTCTGAGAAATCGAGTTCTAACTGTCGAACCCCACCTTGGAAAGCAAAGGCTATACAACGTTGGACGGTGTCTGGGAATTCTGAGGGCTTTGAGAACTTGAGACAGAACTTGTCTACGAGGGGCTCTTGGTAGTTGTCAAGGAAGTGATTGATGAAGTCGACGAGGGCAAATTTCTGAGTTTGTTTGGTTTCTGGGGAATCCTCATTAGGGTTCACAAAGAAGAGTTCGTTGAACTCTATGTTGGCGGTCGAATGCCAGACATGAAGCCAACGTCTGGAAAGGATGGAGGTTCTGGCTGCCTCCTTGAAGGGAAGACGAGAGACGATGATGCAGAGAAGTGACTCAGGCAATAAACTGAACATGTCCATTGCAAAAACACACTGTGGAAAATGTCAGCGAGTGAATGAGATTTTGTGGGTTTTTATGATACGAAGTAACATAATGACAATCAAAAGGTGTCTATATAGGATTGTTCTCGATCTTAGAACCAAACGTTATATTCGTTTATCAGATTTTTTCCTCTTGCCCTAAAAATTAGGGTTACATAATCTTTCAACTGTAAGTATATTTTTTTTTCAAAACACATATACTCTTTTTGCTGGATTCATTTTTTAAGATATTATTAAACAGTAAATGTAGACACTTCTTATATTATGGATTCGAACATTGCTTCATCATATTGTAAGGAATTAGTCATTTCCTCTGAACTCAACTATCATTGGTGAATCAAACCTTGTATTTGTTCTTACTATTTATATTAGCACTTCAGATCAATTTGAGACAATATCATTGATTATTTTTTATTTTTAAGATTAATGTAATTCTGTCTTTTTTTTACATGATTTATCTGACGATTTAAATCGAAACTTGAATGAGGTTGTGAAATAGCTAGACATTATATACACATTTTGTTTATTTTTTAAAATCAGGTACTATTCTAAATTCAAATAATTTTATGTAAATAAAGAGACCAACACATGCTTAAGTGAAAAATAAAAAATAAGAAATTTAGGCATGGATAAAATTGGATGCATGGCTTTTTAACTGTTCAAAATAAAATTATGCAATGCCCACTATTTATTATATTATACATTTAATAAACCTTATGGTGAACCTTACCTAATAAGTTGTGTTATAACTCTCAGTTCATACAATCATCAAGGTATTAACAAAATATTGCGGATCGATATAAAGAGGTGTCAATATAATTACGCAGTTGATATATATTATGCACTGTAAATAGAATTTTTTTTTTGGAAGACCATTATACTTAGCATTAAATCTTTCTTTTAATATTTGGAATTTTATTAAAAGAATGTTGAATACAGTTTATGGAATCTTTGGCAATTGTGGATTTGAAGAAAAGGAGAGGAATGAGATTTTATAGGCCATGACACAATTTATCAGATAAAACTACAAGAAGTGAACATAAATATCCAAATGTAATCTTTGGATATCTTGGAAGAAGTTTTTTTTTCCATTATATATTATTTCGTTTTTTCCAATAAAAAGATTTTGAACTTCTTTTGTGTTTGTGTTGGAAAATCTATTTTTCATTCTTTGAAGTGTCAAAAGTAAACCTTCATCCTTCCACTCTATATAAAGTTTTATTTTAATTCATTAATTTTACAAAGTTCCTTTTTAATTATATGTTCCTATTCAATTTCATTAACAAATAGTACTAACATATGAAGTTGGTTTTTTAAAAATAAAAATATTAGCAGAAAAGTTAGCATTAGAGGACAGAAAAGATACCTTGAGCAAACAAAAACTTGGATAAAGGGTGCGTTGGGCAAAGTGTTTTGGATTAAAAAAAGTACATCCCATTAGGGTAAAATGTACTCTATCCAAAATGACTCATTTGACTATACGTTTGGGAAAAATGCATTCTACTCAAAAAAGTAACTTAATCAACTTCAAGCTCCTTCTCTCTAAAATCCATTCCGCTCAAATATGCAATAATTTTTTTATTTGTAAGCCAAAGTATATATTTAATTCTTTGAATTTACATCAAATTTCAATTTGATCACTTAAATTGAAAATGTACAATTTTAACCCTTCTGTCTAAATACTGTTAATTTCATTTAATTAAAAATGATGAGTCATCAAATCTCAACGATATTTTGTAATAAACAATGACAAAAGATGGTTAAATTTTAAAATATAAAAATAATTATATTAAATATTTAAAATTTAAACATATTTTATTAGCATTTAAACGCAAAATCACTGTTTATATTTGATAAGCCATTATTTTCCATTAAATAAAACTAACGATGTTAATTAAAAGAAAATGACTAAAAGTTTTCTTTTTAAATTTAAGAGACTAAACTAAAATTTGATGTGAATTAAAGAAATCAAATGTATATTTTAACCTTTTTATCATTTTATTTCTCGCTAAAATTATGAAAATATGTAAATTAATATATGTGTGTGTGAATATATATCATTTAATGATATTCATTTTCTTTTAAGTTATTTTTCACCCAAACTTACTTCTCAAACATTTATTTAACAGTTTTTCCTTTTCACAGAAAGTCACTTCTGTCACCGCTTATCTAACCATAAATCACATCAAATTATTTAACTTCTAGCTAAAATTCATTTTCTAAAAGTCATTTTACTTAAAAATTACTTCTTCATTCTCCATTGCCTACGGAGATGGCAAATCCAGAGAAAATTCTAGGACCTATCTTGGGTTGGCTCACCGCGTGCTTATCCAAATACGTTCAAAGGTCGAGGATTGAATGGTGCAATTTTATCTCCTTAAACTCTTAACAAATAAAAAAGTATTCAAATTTTTACTTATCATAAAAAATAATATTTGATCTAGCCATAAATTATTCAAGAGAGTTTTAATTTGGCACTTTATCACCTAACACAACGCTCATCCTTTATCCAGGCTTACAAGAATGGATAGTATTCGTAACAATTAAATTCGTGGATGAGTTGGAGTGATATCTATTGAAGAGAAAATGGTAAAAAATTGTTTAAAGTTGTTCAAATATGTTAACATAAAGCTATTGGAGGTACTAGTAAGGAGGGTTGATGAAGCAGTATGGAATCCTCTAAAAAGAGGTAAAGGAAGATTGAAGCGCACTCTCAAAAAGGTTATAGAGAAATTTTTTAACTAATAATCTATTTAAGGATATGATATACGATGTATCACAATGGCATTGTATGATCCATATAACTCATTCCACCTAGCCGATATTTATATTTATAGAGCAACGATTGTTTAATAATTAAGGAAGGGTTATTGAGGTAATTTGATTCAATTTATAAATCCGTAATCATGTCAGATAATTTGATTAATGATTTGTTAAATTCAGTGACTCAAATTAGAATTTGAATAATTCATGCATCTTTTATTAGAATTTTCCCTAAAAACTAAGAAATGTAAAAAAAAAAACTGTCTTTTAAAAGGGAAGCAAACATCTCTAAATGTTTCTTTAGTTTTTCCAGGTAGGTTTTTTTGGTCTAGTCATTGTAACATTGAGTATATTCATTTGATTCTATTTATAAGTTGTTTTAACATGCTTTATACATATCAAAGAAAACTTTAAACCCAATTAATTCTGCTTTAAAACTTAACAATTTTTAAATTTTATCCCTTTTTAATATATACTATAATACATAAGAGTAGTAATTAATACATAAGAAATTCCAGATAAAATTGTAGATTTACATAAAAATTTTAATGAAGTTACTTGTAAATAATACCGAATAAAATATTCTCTTTCTACCCTGTAAATAGGATAAGAGGAGTAATGATGTGTGTGTTCTTTGTTTATTTGTTCCATTATTAGATATATTATTCCGCTTAAACTTCATTATTTCTTCTTTAAAGTTTAATAACTTTTTAACTTTATCCATATTTAATATTTATGACATAACACATGTGAACAAAATTAACATATAATAAATGTAAGGTAAAAATGTACATTCACATTAAAAATGTGATGATGTGATTTATAAATATAATTTAATAAAACCATCTTTTTACCATATAAATATGATTATATGAGTAATACTGTTATGTATTGAATATTAAATGTGAGTGCAATGTCTGAGATGTGGCATCTTTTTAAATTTTAGTGTGTATTAGTTAGATTCAACCTCCATTGTTTGCAAGTGCTTATGAGAAAAATTGAATTGAATGGTTGAGCCCTACATGGTAGATACTCACGGTTCAGCCTATTTTTAAAAAGTTAAAGTGGAATGAATGGTTTAACCTATTTGGACACAGGAATAAGAGTGACAAACTAATTTGAATTACGAAATCACCTTTGTTCACTAAATCTGTTTTATTTTTTTAAACAAAAAAAAAAAAGATAAGCACATGTATGAAAAGTAGAGTCCCAAGTAAAGTTATTCAAAATAATAAACAGACAATACACTTGAAAGCTAATATAAAGTAATAATCATTTTAAGGATTAATTCTGCAAGGTGGAGGTGATGGTGTAGTATATGATGAGGAGACTGAAGTGAGGTTGATAATATTCCCTAAAAGAGAAAACAAACTGTCTAAGATCGGAAAAGTCCTTGACAGAATTGAGTTATGTTATATATTTTTCAGACTAATAAGAGAAAAATAATCTTTTGGATCATACTTTCTGACTCAGTGAAATTTCGGTCCTGTAATTTGACAACTTTTTGTAACTCAATATTTAAATTTTCACTACAACTCTGTCACTATGATTTTTTAACAATTTTATAATTAAGTGGTTATATTTTTGAAAATAAAATCATACATACATATTTACACTCATATTTATGTCAATGGAATGAAATTATAAAATAGCTAAAAGTATAAGAATTGAATTATACCAAATCAAAATATAGAGATTGAATTATAATTAAGTTAATACAACAAAAAGTTATTTCTCTGAGCCGATACTGTGTGGGAGCACTTAATTTTGTCATTTTGTTATGACTTTTTTTTAGGCCGGAATAATACTTTAGACATAAAACATCAAAGCCCATGATTGGGCCCAATGACGTTTTGAACTCCAAGAGTCCACAGTCTTTCCAAAACTTCTACCAGCATATCATCCAAAAATAGGTGAACATTTTTTGTGTGAAAAATATTAAATAAATTTTCTTTAAACTTACGAGTCAAGTTCACCATATGCTCCATCTTTTATACCAGTTTATAGTTAAATAACAATATTTAAAAGATAGGCACATAATAACATGTAACCCTAGAACAGGATATAGTGAATATAAGTAACTTGACCCAACACACGGTTATAAATGAACAGTGAATAGTATATTTATTATATTATATTTTATCACAAAAAAACTTGTAAATATAGCAAATGAGGGGTAAAGATGCATTTGGTTCAATTTTTATGCAAGAGGAAAAGGTTTGTTGTTGACCTTTTGTTGTATAAACTTTGTGTTAGGTCAAGTTACTTATCTTCATTATATCATATTCTTCAATCATATGTTAGATATCATGTCTTATACATTTTTAGGAATATCCCAGATTTGTTGAAAATGGGAAAGGACAATTCAGGGTTTCCAATTTACATATTCTCAAATCAAAACACTGGACCAAAGATGGATTTTAAAATCATAAGGAAAATACCATATTGTCCCGAGTTAAAATGATTAAAGGAAGAAAAAGGAGAAGCAGATAGGTGTGGGAAACCATGAAGAAGTAGGTGAAGGAAACCCATGAAAAAGTTAGCCAAGGGTGCAAATGTGGTTGAATGGAGGAAGAAGGTCAAAAAGCTGTCAACAGTAAGTTACTTTCCACATCATTATTTTCCCCTGTTGTGGCCATTATGTGGGGGTTGTTCAATGTTATGAGACCACTATACTTTTGACACAGTTAGTAGGTTTTGTCATGGGGGAGAGAAAGTAAGTGGTTTTGTGATGGGGAGACAGAGAAGTGGATATTCATGAATGAGCTAGATAGTATGTGCATTCCTATGGAGTGTTTTTTTTCATTTTTTGGAATGCGCAACCAATATACATTTGTGTATGTTTATGTATGCATGCATATAGTAGGTTGTTGTCACATGAATCCATGTTTGATCAAGTGGGTGATTCCATTTGTGTGGTGGTGAAGAATGAGCTTGATTAAGATTGGGGGTAGGTGCAATTTGTTGTTATTTATAAAGGGGTATTTGTGAAACCCTAAGTTTAAGCTACTAATATGTGAGTTTAGGGTAGGTTATTTGAAATATGAAATTTGGTTATGAACAAGTGTTGGAAGCTAAGCTTTTCAATGATATACGTTATTTGCAAGTTGAAATTCAAAATGATATTTGAGTGTGGGATTACATCTTCAAAGGAATTAGTTTGTTATTTTCATGTTGGAGGGAAATGTGTAACAAACGGTAAATGTAAAAGAAAATATAATAGGGGGTGTGATGGTGAAAAGTATAAAAGAGGGTATCACAATTGAAGAAGATATGAGGTTAATGATGTCATCATGACTTGGAATTGATTTCAATAGTTTAAAATATACAATGAGCTTTGATGAGAGGATACTAATAGATTCCATTGATGATAATGAACTTGAAAACCTTTTTAACTATAATGACAAAGTTGGACATATTTATGTAGTATGTAAAGAGAATGCCAATTTAGCCAAGAGAATGAAGAAAGCACAAATATAAGTGAAAATTTGTTTGTGTGTAAACGTTGTTATTTTGGATATCATTGTTTTTAGTTGATTAAATGAAGTTGTCATTATCCTGCAGCATTCAAAAATTCTCATATTTTCACAACAAAGTTGTCTCTTCTTGAGAAATTTGGAAAATGCTTTCTCCACAATGACTTGGGAAGATGTTGACTCTTGCATAAAATATGAAGTTGGTGGAGGATTCTATAGCTTACAGGGTGGAATAGGGAGTACACCCACAACAACTCATGAGATACACTACATCAAATAGAGGGAACTAATTTCAGAAGTAATGTAAACCTTTGCAAATGCAAATGACTTTAAAAGGTGTGGCACAAGTTTAGTATTGCACACAACTTTAAGTTCACATATGTGAAAAATAATAAGGAGAAGATGTTAGTGAAATGTAAGGTACCTAGCTACCCATAGAAGATTACAGCAAAAGCAATGAGGAAGGCAAGTTCTCCTATGTGTGACGAAGTTCATAAATGATCATGTTCATAATACTCAAGACAATCTACAGGTGAGTCATGGTCGAAGGTCTAATATGACATTATCAATTATAATTGACAAGGTTAGAAATTATGTAGACAAATCTCCAATTGCACTAAGGAAGACATTGCAAAGAGAATATGGTGTGACCCTAATATATAAGCATGCACACATGGCTAAGGAAAATGCCAAAGAGGATATACAAGATAGACCTGAGCAATCTTACATGTTAATATTTTGGATATGTCAGCATCTTAAAGAAACTGATGATAAAACTATAGCTGAATGGGTATCCGGTGGAAATATTGCTCTCAGCTTCTGCTTATGATGCCAACAACAAGTTGTTGCCATTTACATTTGCAATTGTTAGTGGGGAGACTTAGGAGGATTGGACCTGGTTCTTGTACATGATCAAAAGAATTGTTGGACAACTGGAGTTGGTAATTGTGTTAGACCGGCACAACGCAATTAAAATAGCTATCCAAGCAATCTTCGAAAGTGACAGACATGTATACTATTATAAACATGTGAAGAAGAATGGGTTGAGGTTGCTTGATCATGTGGCGTATGCAAGGATTGAATCTCACTTTAATAGTGCAATGAAAAAGATGGAGAAGTTCAACCCATGATTGCTTCAATGGTTGCAAGCACATGCTGATGTAGATAAATAGGCACTTTCTAGGTTCCCAGATAAAAGATGAGATAACATAATAATAAACATAGCAGAGTCATTAAACGCTTGGATGGTTTAAGAAAGAAGGCACAATGCTGCCCAACTTATTCAACAGCATTGTGAGAAGTGGTTAAGAAAATACATGCTGCAAGTAAGGCAATAACTTAGTGAAGAAATGGGGTTGGCCCAAATACCAATGCAAAATTGATGGAAAATGTGGCGAGGGCAGAACTTATGGACACCGAACCTTATAGAGGTGGCAGATTCCGTGTACACATGGAGAATGGAGACATATGTGTTCATCTCTATCTATGTCCAAATGATTGTGAAGCCATAAAGTTGGACCATGGTAATGTCTATGACGATGTTGATGCAAGCTACAAAGTGAAACTACAGCAAAAGATTTATCGCGATACCATGACTCCAGTCATGACAATTGATATATCACACCCAAATGATTACAGGTTGGACAATATTCCTAAGCAAATATTCTTGACATCACCTCAAATTGGTAGACCTTCTGGAAGTCCAAGAACCAAGAGACATTAATTACAACTCCAAAACAAAAAGATATATCATTGCGCAAGGTGTCATCAAGCTGGGCATACAAAAAGGACGTGCAAGAGTCCAAACCCAACTTGATATTGGTATTGTGAAAGAATTCTCCAATGATTTTTTGTTGCCAGGGGATTTTTTGTTTGGGAAGGGTTGTAAGTAAGTGTATATATGAGTCATGTAAGTGAGGGATTTTTTATTTATGAAGGGTTGTAAGTAAATGTATATATGAAGTTAAGGGTTCATCACTTCATATTTTGTTTAGTCAGAGGCAGAAGTGATACGAAAACATTAAGTGGATGTAACAACTTAATGTTAAATTTTCATTTAATACCTAAGAAATTGTAAATATTATTACCAATAATACATATCAAAATGTGAAACTTTCAAATCAGTTGTTGATATTATATCAAAATGCTGATTTTAAATCAAAATTTGAAATTTTCATCGTTTAAAATCATTAATGTACAATAAATGCAATAAATATGATAAGGTGTGCAACATTAGAGTTGCAATAAATGCAATACATAAATCATGTTCATGTGAATGAGATACACATTATTGAACATATGTAAATCATTCGAATGAAGGATAGTTAATTCAAATGCATTATTGAAAAAAATACAGGTGTTATCTTGAGGCAACATTCAAATAAGTTGAAGATAAGGTATTCATTCGAATGGGTAACAGGTATCATTCGAATGAAGTGTATATGTTGTTGCATAATTGATGAAAAATAAGTCTTTCATTCGAATGAAGTGCTCATTCGAATAAATCATGAAAAATTGTACCTATTATGTCAAGTCCATATTCGAATATACTAAAGATAGGAAATTCATTCGAATAGATAACAAGACCCATTTGCATAAAGTATATATTTTGTTGAAAAATAAGTCACTCATTTGAAATGAAGGAAATTGCTCATTCGAATGAATTATGAAAAATTGTGGCTTTTATCTTTAGTCCATATTTGAATATGCTGAAGATGAAAAATTCATTGGAATGGATAATAGAGCTCATTCAAATGAAGTATATTTTGGTGTAGAATAGTTGAAAAATAAGTCATTCATTTGAATGAAGCACTATTAGTGTCTTGTAATTCATTCAAATGGGTAACTGAATCGAAAATTAAGCCAATCATTTGAATGAATAACTGAGTCTTGCAATTTGAAGCTTTCCAATTGAATGGGTCCATAAGCATTTTCAACTACAACATAACATATTTTCAATAAATTACTAACATAAACTATTGTTATGAATTACAAGGGAGTTAACCATAAAGTCCAAAAAAAAATGTTCCTCTTCACTTGTCCAGCCTCCTTTCAATAAGCCAATATTGTCTTACAAACAAGTGACATCACATGATTCTTCATTTTTTGGACTCTACCCAATGAATAAAGCTCTTCTCTAATGACATATTCATCATGCATGCTTAGCAAAACCCTGTCAAACAGGATACTACTATGTTATATGAAAATATTTATTACCAAATGAAGTGTTGAGAATTGTATAATCCACATTACTATATGACACTAAATAACTTATCCTCCTCACTATTTGGAAGCAAGTAGGAAATGAGCTTGAAAAAGGTGTCATCTTTGTTCAATGCTTTCTTTTTCCCCTGCATCTCATTCATTAAGACCCATGGAGAGGAAAATTTTAGTTTTTTCATCCTACTAAATCTATATAACACTACTCCTTGTCAACTTTCTCGTCCTCCATATCTCCTATTCCTATCCTTTATGGCTTGAAGAAACACTAATGCAAGATACACTTAATGTGTATGTATCCTTCTCACCAGCCTCAGTACTGCCTTCTCCTTGTCCTTCACCGCCATAGGCCCCACTGCTTCCTTCACCTTCTTCAATAATCACTTTATCATCATCATCATCACCTCCTACTCCCTCCTCTTCAACTAATTATGCTTCTTCTTCATTTCTCTCATCCTCTTCTTCATACATATCCATTTCCTCTGATTCCTCATTCCTATCCTGCTCTCTTCTGAGCTGAAACTTGATCAACTGTCCTCAATAACATTAATATGCCACCCATACAACTCCCTCAAGTTTTAAGTGTCACAATTCACATGCTTAATCACGTCAATATGCAACAATGCAAAAGTTAGTTCATATATTACCATCATTATACATACATGGTCCAATTGAGCCAATCTTTTTTCCATTGTGGCAAGCTTCACTTCAATCACCTTCCCTCCAAACAATATGCCCATGTTGTTGTACCTTTCTTTTGACTTTTCATATGTCCAGAATTGAATATCATTGGTGCACTCATGGTCTGCACTTCTGGTCAATGCAAAGTGTTCACAGAAGTATATATGCAACATCACTTATAATATGTTGGATTCAACTATCATGTTACAGACTAAGAATAACAAGCTTTAATTAACAAATGCATACCAAAACTAAGTACAAGCATCAACCGATATTGCAAGCCCTTGTTGTCTTTTTCCTAAAACATTTAATGCACTATCCCATCTCCTTCCATAGGTCTTTCATGACATATGTGGCCCAATTAAAATCCTTCAATACGTTCTTGATGCACCACATTACCTTCAACAATCTGTTACTTTCAAAAGGACTTGCGGTTGGAGCTATGAATATACTGAGTGTCAATAGCACAAATATGAACTCAAAATCTTTCGTGTACAACCAATATATTAAGTCCTTAACTATCCTTGTATATGGGACTCTGAAGAATTTCCTCTTTATTGCTTTGAGCTTGCATCATCTTAGTCTACATCAATAATCACCTTATTACCACTATTCCGCAGTCCAAGCAAATGTGAAACATCATTAACATTTATTTCTTTCATCTTCCCTCTAATATTGAATTTGTTTGTTGGTGGTGCATCGTATAATTGAAGCATCATCACAATGAGGTCACGTGGTATTCTCATGCATTGCACGTCAAGCAGCTTTGCAAATCCAATGCCTTCAACCCAGTTCTTCAACTCTTCATTTTCATTCACAAATTCCACTAACGACATTAGCAATAAGTGTGAAACTTATCATCAGCTTTTGTTCTTCGTCTAAGAGGTTTTGCCTTTTCTACCATCTCCTTATACTTATTCCTCTACTCTTTGGTCAAAGACTTCCACGCCTTTATAACCTATTCATTGTGTACCTTCGGCTTGCTAATTGTTGCCTTCACCTTTCTTTATTGGTAGTATTCCTTCCTGAACATGATTAACCCATTGTTCATTTCTTTTGTTCTTTTCTTCCTATTTTTTCACCATCATCCCTATCTTGCAAAACATATTTTTCATTCCCTATTCAATTATTGTTATGTCCTACTATTTATATTCATCAATAAAACAAACATCTAATCCTAACACAATAACGAATTTATTCGAAAAAGACATCTATCTCATTCAAGTGCCTAAAACATTTATTTAACAATTCATTCGAATGAGATAGCTATCTCATTGGAATGAAAAACTTAATCTCAACTCATCCGAATGGGGTATGAAGGGGATTAACACATGATTTAGCAATCATTTGAACAGGCCACCAATCTCATTCGAATGAAAATAGCGTATTCCATGACATTGCTCTCAAATTTTTGACTTCATTCGAATAAGTTATTCTACTCATTCAAATAAAAGATGATAGTATTATATGTGAACAAAATGCTATTCATTCAAATGAAAAACTGCACATCAGCATTTTTTCCTCATTTCCAGCTTTCTCAAGAACAATCTCAACATTTAAAAGATGAACAAAAGCTACAAAATATTATGTATTTCACAGAGATGGACACACATAAGCAAAAATCTGAAGCCAATGACAAACTCTTCCTCTTCCACTTTTAGTTCATAACCTTCGAGAGAGATGAAGAAAAAAACAAACGAACACAGAGAGCATACAACGACAGAGTAGCACAAGAGAAGAACACGCCAAACCTACACCGATACCTCCTCCATTACTCTTCACACCGAAAGGGCTGACAAAATTAGACCGAAGACAACAGGAAAAATGGTGAGTACAAACGAGTGGGTAAGATTGAGAGACAAATTTAAAAGGGATTTTGGGAGAGGGTGGGAGTTCAAATGCAAACACAGGAAGCCAGTGGGATAAATGGGGTAGAGAGTGGGATGATGGTTGGAAAATGTAGCTTCTTCTTCCAATTTCATAACTTCGCCTATGTATTTCCTCGCATTAAAAAAAAAAGGGTAATATGGTATTTTCCTTAAGATTTTGAAATCTATATTTGATCCATTGCTCTATTGTAAAAATATGTAAATTGAAAATCCTGAATTGTCATTTCTCATTTTTAATGGGCTTTTATTGGGATTTTCCCTATATTTTTCTATTATTGATTATACCGAAAAAAGACAATGTACTATGGACTTACCGTTCAGTACTGTAGGGTCAATTTCGGAGTATAGCTGTAATGTCAGAGCACCAGCAGTGTCGGCGCCAGAATTGCTCTCGTTGATGATACTTGAACAATGAATCCCAGTTCGGCTACAAGATCTTTACTGCTCCCAATTTTAGAATCCCAGAACTCCTATAATTGGATACGTAAATTGTAATGGATAAGAGATCTAAAAAAGCTCCAAACCAGTTTAGGTATTGGATTTTATCACAGCCTAAGAGCCTCTAATTCTTTGATTTCTTTACGTGCATTCCCATACCCTCTTAGCCTCAATGTAACAAAGCCGATCTCCTTGTCCTCTTACTTCCTCGCTTTCTAATGGCCCCTCTATCATCTATCGCCTCATTTCCTCGGTCCCTCGCCTTCTCCTCCGTGCACCGCCGCGAATCTGCTTCTACCACCCGCCTTCTTCTTGCTCCCCTCCGATGGAACCGTTGCCTCGGTCTGGCACGGTCGGTGCGTGTCGGGTTTCTGGGTTCTTCTGAGGAACCAGCTGTTGTCAGGTTTGTTCCGCGTGCAGGTCTCAGCGCCGGTGCAGATGATCTGCTTCATGATGCCGGAGCTACGGTGGCGATTCTCGTCGGCGGATACGCCCTTGTGTTCGGTTTTAATGATTTGACCCGGCGAAAGGTTCTTCAGCAGGTATCTCTGGCACTCTGGCTTTCAACCTGACTTGCATGCATGGGATGAATCTTGTTGATTTCACTTCTTCATGTTCCTCCCCTGTTTCGGTTCTAAATTTTTGGGGTTTTATAATTGACTTGTGGATGGAGCTTTTTTTTTTCCAGTCACACTGTTCACGCGGATGAGTGTTCTATGTATTGACCTTTAGGATTGATTCAAATTGATGTCAGAATCTGAGCAGAAAACTGGTTCATATGCTCTCTGGCTTGCTCTTTCTAGCTTCCTGGCCAATTTTCAGGTACCCTGTATCAATGTGTTAGAAAATTCCTTATTTTGACTTTTAAGCACTTTTCACTTGAAGTTTGGGTACCATTTGAAGAGTCAACTACTCAGATATAGTGTAATACTATAGATATGGCTTCTGTTCTGCTTCTTGGTCCTTCATTCATTTTGACATTCACTGTGCTGTTACTTTGAGATATTGACCTGCAAAGACTGTTTTGTGTGAATGGCTGAATCCAAAGATAGCAACTCTGCAGGGGCTCGCTACTTTGCTGCCTTTGTTCCTCTGGTGAATTGCTTGAGGCTTGTCTTGAATGGTCTGTCATTGACGTCTGATAAAGGACTGATTAAGTCCGTGACCAGAGAAGGACAGCCGAAGTAAATTTTCTGAACCATTTATTTGTCATTGCGTATTATTCAGCCGTGATGTGATGTTGATTGAAGTATTGAACTGGAACTGAACAATATTGATTATTCATATGCCTGCAGGGAATTGCTGAGGGGTCCCCTGTATTATGTTTTGATGTTGATGCTATGTTCTCTAATTTTTTGGCGGGATTCCCCGGTCGGAGTGGTCTCCTTGGCAATGATGTGTGGAGGTGATGGTAATAATTGCCCTTTCATTTTTAATTTTTTTAGAGCTCAACCTCTCATAAGTTTTACCTTTATTATCATGTGATGCACTTCTCATTATATCTTTGATAAGGCACGGCCATCTGACATTAAATTACATATGAAGGATCACTTTGATCATATAAGTGGACAAAAATTCTCTTTCATAAGAAATATAAAACCCAGATGTATAGTTATTAGCCAAGATGCAACCCTGTCATCATCATTCGCTCCCCGTAAGTTTGTCATCAGACATAAACTGCGAAAGTGGTATTGGGACCTGTAATCAAATGCTAATACCAAACTGTTCGAGAGGGTGTTTACATACTAGACCAGAAGCCTTTTGCTGTTAGTCATGGTACATCTTTTCCTTTATCAACTGAGATCAAACACAAAGCTCACCAATCACCAATGTCGTGACTTCGTAGTGAGTGAACCCAAAGTGTAGGTCTTTACTTGCTTATATTTTAATAATTTTAGAAGTCTCTTGCTGCTTTAGGAGCTCTAGGTGGCAACATTGGTAGGCTATACCACTTTTGCACGCAAACTTTACCAGAGTTGGAAAAAATAGTTGGGACTTGGGAGTAGTTTTGTCAGTTTATGACAGATTCAGGTTCTTTGATCTTTCCTATTAATTAGAGTTTTTTAAGGCCTGTTCATTATACATGCTTCTCAAGGTTACGGTCCTTGGATGTAATTTCCCTTTTAGTAATTTGATCAATGAATCAAGTAAGGCTTAAGTTCTAAATTCTTTTGAGAGGTCAAACTATTTATGGAATTGACCCTCTTAAATCGTAAAATGGCTTACTTTTTTTTTTCTTTCTATTTCTAGTGAGCGTTTTAACTGGATGGTTTTCAGGTATAGCTGATATTATTGGCAGAAGATTTGGATATTTGAAGATTCCTTACAACAAGCAAAAGAGTTTGGCTGGTAGCATATCCATGCTTGTTTTGGGATCACTCATTTCAATTGGGTACGTCCAAGCTTCCATCTTTAACCACTTCTTAACTGATTTTGTTCTTTTGAAAGTAGGGAATCAACTTCTTGAGACCTGCACTCAATTCTCTCTCCCTCTTATTGCTTGCTTGCTGCATCCTCTATTGAAATGGACAAACATGTACAACATGGAAAGTATTCTGTCGGGAGACTTTTACAGGCACATAATGGGCAAACTTCTTCAGTGGACTGGATCAACCAAATATAAGTAGATTAATTCAATTATAAAGATGTATGTGTGTTTTATATATGGGCTTAATGGACATAGGCCAGA
Organism: Vachellia pachyceras; assembly: GCA_025593235.1. Taxonomy (NCBI): domain Eukaryota; kingdom Viridiplantae; phylum Streptophyta; class Magnoliopsida; order Fabales; family Fabaceae; genus Vachellia; species Vachellia pachyceras. The sequence continues at coordinate 17,022 of JANTPZ010092336.1, forward strand.
TGGGTCTTTTTCGTTATGATACAAATGTGAATGTAAAAGAAAAAAAATGTGTGAGTTTAAAATTTCCAACCATGAATATGCATTATACTTTAAAATCTCAACTATACAAAAGGGAGGGGGGGGAAGCACCTTAGAAAATAGCAGTGTTGACAAATTGGATCCCTCTCTGGTTTTCTTTCATATCAGACCCATTTTAGTGATAATTACTTTTGACATGTCCTTTGATAATGGACTTTTATCCTTCTACTTTTGTCAAGTTGGATCTGCCTAAAATTTTTATAGACGATATTCTAAAGTGGCTTTTCAAAGAGTTAATGGAAACTCACTAGAATGTTATGGCTTCCCAAATCTACTAGCACACTCATTTTGGTAAAAGTTTAGATAGGCTCTTTAATTTGCAGAATCAATATAGGTACTAGAAATGAATGTAAGAATATTTCGATTCTGAAGTAGATTTTGACATATTGGTGCATCTATATGTATGTGTAGGATGCTGTACTATTATTCAGTGTTGGGATATATGCAGTTGGACTGGGGACGCACATTGCAGAGTGTGGCTTTGGTTTCTTTGGTGGCAACAATGGTGGAATCCCTTCCTATTTCAGAGGTTATTGATGACAACATCTCTGTTCCTATTGCAAGCGTGGCTGTGGCTTCTTTCGCCTTTTATGCTTAAGATTTTCAACTGATCGGATCCCTTCAATTATCTCTCAGGAGATGAAATAAGGACAGGTCAGCTGAGCTCCATACTCACATTAGACTCAAACAGGCCCAGATCCTCTCCATTTCCTTTTCTTATTAAAACTATCATTATTATAGAAATAAGTAAATAAATTTGCGCTACCAAAATTTGATCCGTAGAGTTCATAAGGTAGGTGCAAACAACTTTAATCTATAAAGTATTGTCATAATAATTTTACAAAATATTAAATCTGAATCGTCTATTTTTTAAGCTTAACTGTGGGTTGGAGATTTTGTGAAGAAAATTGGAAAGAAGAAAATGGAGAAGATCTTCCTTGGACTCGAACATGGGGAGGCAGGATGGGACCCACTCATTTCCGATCTTGTCTTTAGTACAACTTGAGAGAATCTGGGCTCTTCTTGCTTTTGCAGGCCTATTACTATTAGCCTCATCTCCATCTCCATTAAATTCTAATGGTGTATCTATCAGTTGAGCAGAGAATCAAGAAAGCAAGTTTTCTAATGTTGTATGTATTATATCCTTGTTGAGCTAGAAAGTAGAAACTGATTGGTTTCAGTGCAAACTTTTAGAAGCATATTAGACATTTTTAAATGGACCCTGCTCTAATATATCTAGTTATATTCATGTATTTATGATCATGATTAGTGGTGTGATTTAGAATAAATTACATTTTCATTTTATGATATATTTAAATTATTTTTCTTGTTTGATCATGACACACATTTTCCCTGAAAGTGGATAGTGTTAAAATTATTCCAACTTTTTTATAGTATTTATTTTCAGGGGAGAAATAGAACTTTATAATAATGATGTGTTAGATTAAGTTAAGAGTTCTACAGATAGTCCACAATTATTGATAACTGTGAATTAAGTTGACACATTAAACCAAATCTACTTAAATGGGTTGGGCATTGGTTTTTCTTAATTTATCATTTAGGCAACCTGAACTTGAATTTTTTATCAAAATTTTAACCAAGATATTATGAATTTCAATTGAACCTTTTTGTAGTAAAATATGAAAAATATAATCTTATCCAAACTATAGTCAAGCAACATCAATACGTCATGATAATGCCTGACCCTATCTTGTATGTACACTACATATAGGCCCATAACTCTTAACCCAAAAGTCAATCATGGAGCCTTCCCCACTTTAATGCTATATCTTATTTATTTTGAATTCTGCACCGAATATTATTATTTTTTTCCTAGGCTTGTGAGCGAAAGATTTCAAAGATTTAATATTAATGAATCTATTATGCGTTTCGAACTTTTAATCTCTTTAGTACTATGGCTTTTCCAGTAATTGGCTTAGCAAGGAATCAAAAGCATACACATACAAGCCATTAATTATTTGATTATAAGTATTTAAGTACGAAAGAAGCTTCATTATGAATAATGGCTTTGTTTGGTAAGCCATTTTACCCAACGGATGCGCTTACCGAGACAAATTCTTCTCACATAAACTGCCTCGGAATCTGTGTCCGTTTTCCCAACGGGCTATCCAAACGGAGCCAATATCCATTTTTGTATGACCACAAATATATTCTAACATCGTTTACATATAATCCAAAATTCAATATATCTATAATTTAGTTAAAGGAAAATACACCTTTTCTCTGCCCCTTTGAAGTGGACAAAGACTCCAAGCAAAGTGTTGTTTACTCCTAGAAAGAGCAAAGGATGCTTTATTTCCTTGTCAAGTTTCACCTAATTCCTCTATCAAGTCCTTGTCATTAATTTATGGTTCAAATTATCCAATTAATAGTGGCCAATCCCTTTTTCTCTCTTGTCACTACTATTATGGTTATTAGCATAGAAATATGGTCTTAGGTCATAACGTGCCCTTTGTTATATTTCAACACTCCAACGAATTGAATTAATTGATTGATCGAATGTATGATAATATGATTCAAAAGGGTACATGTCACTTGTGGAAAAATATAGACATATATTTTGGTTTAAATTATAATAATTTAAACAAATTTCCTTTGCTTCTTATATCAAAGCTTTTCTTTATGACAATTTGGTAAATTCTGTTCATGAACGTTTTTACCTTTCAAGTAAACTAATTGGATCCAATGGATTGAATTATAATGAGAAATCATAATAGCGTAATGATCAAGTTTAGATTTTTAAGGAAAAAAAT
>JANTPZ010092337.1:0-20496 GCA_025593235.1 Vachellia pachyceras
ATCAACTTAGATCATTTGATTTTACTGCTTAAGCCATTTCCAGATTTATTATTTATCATTTCCATGAATGTTTAGGTTAAATCGCTTAATTACAAGCAACCCTTGATTAATTATCATGCTATTTGTTTAATGTGTAATTAGTTGATTGCTGCTTCTTGCATGTAATTGACATAATGATATCAGCAGATTAAGTTTCTTCTTGTTGTAATGCGCCATGGAAGTCAAAAGTAGGCCTGCAATGTGATAGAGGTATAGCTATATATATAAATGATGGAAACATATATATAGAGAAAATAAGATTAACTCAAAATGGCAGCTTTACCAAATCATAAAGCATAATAAATTAAAGTCGTTTTTACAGATTTGTAGGTTTTGCCAAAGGGAATACAACTTGTGTGCAGAGAGGGTAGGTCCACCAAAAATCAGTTTAAAAACCAAACATTTCAGAGACAGAGAGGCATGGCCACGTTTCTGAGCTTCCTAAAAGATATGATTATTATTATTATTATTATAGTACCCTCTGTGTGTGTTTATACATATACATATACATATATATATATGCATTATGCAGAAACAGTGAAGCTTGCCATATATTAGGCTAACTTTTACAGGTTTTTCTTTCTTTTATTTGCCTTTCTTTTGGGGCGGATGGGGAATAGTGGGAACTTTGAACACACACACACGAAACCTCAACAAATGAGAATAACATGAATCTCAGTTTCATATGATCAAAGTGTGATACAACATTGTATGAAAATGTTGTTGTTTTGCAGCAGCAGCAGCAGCAGAAGTGAGAAGAGAAAAGAGAAAGAGAGAATGATAAAAGGGGCTTAAAAAAGATCTGAATTCTGAGCCAAGTTTCGTAGTACGTATTTATTCTTTGCTTGCTTTTTGAGACCATAGAATTTGAATCCCTGCTTTTGTTTCCGTAAAGAAGAAACACAGTTTCCTACTTGTGATTAACTCTCGTGTATATATCAGATCTCTCTGGTGCCCCCATGCAATAATTTTGCAGTAAAACTTGTCACTCGTTATATCCCTCTACTTTTTCTACGATACTAAACCTAATAATAAGGTCATATAGGGCTCTCTCTGTGTGTGTGTGATGCGTAGTGGGGAAAATGGACTTTAATTTCATATACCATTCGGTATATAACAGAGTCGAATCAATAAAGGAAGCATTTAAGGAAGAAATATGTTGAATGATGGTTTTTTTTACAAGGAGCATGTCATTTTAGGTAAGTTAATTATCAGCTATATATGCAGCTAGAATCAGTTACATTTAAAAGGTTTATGTTTGTACGCTATATGAAGCACTTAATTATAATATATATACATATAGTACCTCTTTTTTTGTATATTTAGTGGCATTTTTTGTATGCCATGATGCAGATACATCATTAAAAAGAGCATCTTTATTAATTTCCCTAAGATCTTTATATGGACGAATCTTGGAGCTCCAGAAACTAGTATATAGCTATCGGTAGCAGATATGGTTAAATGGAAAAAAAAACTTAATTATGATCCAAAAGGAATAAATATATATATATATATATCTTTGTATGGGTGAGTTGGGGGATTCTACTATTAAGAACATGAGTGGACGACCCCACTTGAGTTAGCTTCCTTTTTCATCTAAGTCATGATCAGTATATCAAAAAGGCTAACTCATATCATATTCTTGCCACTGTAATAAATAAAAATCACATAACTCTTTATTGTAAATAATCCCTTAAAGCCGCAAATCACACACCTTTTAATTAAACATTAAAGCTTCACAACTCATCGTTATGTACTTATATCTGCACTAATTAACCAAGGACAGTGCAGTGACCTTCATATTGATCAGTTCATAGACACACTAATTTATACAATTACCGCAGAAATTAAACCTGCCACAAATTAAAACATGATTTAGATATATATATATATATCTGTGTGTGCATGTATAAAAGTTGGTACATGAATGAAAGGGAAGGGACATGAAGTGTAGGGTATGGTATTGACGCAAGAGAACTGATGAACAAAGAGGAGGCCGGTTGAAAATAGTAACACTTTTCCCTTTCTGATGTGAAAGTGCCTCAGCAAACAACAAAACCAAAACCATTCCATGACCCATCTCTTTATCATCCCAAATTATTGTATACTCGTGTGGCCCTACTTATATGGCAAAGAGTTTTCATTTGATCATATTTATAAGTTAACTCTTCAAATTTTTCACATGAATGTACAATTTTGCCTTTATTAATTATAAGTTGATAAAATATATTTGATTAAATTAATGCTGGGAACATACATTGTATATACATGGGGGAATGTATGGTTGAATCTACTACATGTCGTGAAAATTGCTGTCTTGACCAGATCACGAAAGGGTTCATCACTGTCATAGCATAGTTTATAGAGAGCTGGCTTATAGGCTGATCAGCATTATTAGCCAATCGATGTCGAACTTTCTCCTATAGATAAAATCAATGAAGCTCTATACGTACTTAATTGTTTTTTTATAATTCACAAAATGTAAAGATCGAGACGATTGTCTATTCACCAACATAATTAATTAATATCTTCTGTTTCACTCTTTTCACCGATCTCCCACCCTCCCCACATCACAAAGCACAAGAAAATCTAACTTTTCCATCCAGTTTTTATCTTTCTCCAAGGAAAATATAGAAAGCTACTTAAAATCAGACAAAACAACATCGATCTTTTGACTAAAAATATAAGCCGCATTATCAGTTCATCATTCCCTTGAATATTTATTTGTTTAAGAGAAATTATTACAGAGAAAACCTATAATGAGAGTACTCAGATGCTCTCTTTAAAGTAAAAGAATTAATGTTTTTTTAATACAAACATATAATTAGATCGAGATAAGAAAGCAGAAACACCATAATCAAATAAGTTAGAAAGTATTTGTCAGAAACAGAAAGATGTTTGCCATTAAATCAGTAACAAATCAGCTTGCATGTTAGATTAGTGGGTTACATTAGGATATTAATTGATCCTTGCAATTAAAGTGACACTGGTCATATGACTTTTGATTCGTGTATCTTTTGAAAACGAAAACGATGGTTTTTATTTATTGGCTCTCTCTCTTTTTTATTCAATGAAAACGATTGTTTACTGTTCCTAATTAATACTCTCACGAGAAGAAAACAGGCTGCCTAATTCGAAGTGATTTATAAAATCATTCATGATTTTTATTCACTGTTAATCTCATATATATTCATAGAGGACAGACATGAAATTAATCCTAGTAGAAGAGGCTTTAGTCTCTAAAACAAATTTAAATCTGTGTGAATGCAGAAAACATGTTTAAAAAGCTATCCTTAATTATGTTCAATAATGCTTAAATTTGACACATTCATATATAGCCATATAAAAATCTTACTTCCTCTCTTCCATTCGTCCTTTTACCTTTATCTTGAGAACCAGGGATTCGAATTTGAATCTTAATTAGTTAGTTGAAATAAAAGTAAATAAATAGTAACAATAATTGATGATTAAAAGAAGCAGTAGTACTTGCAGGTGGATCGTCATATATATCATCTAAATTCTCGAATCTGCTGACAAAATATGTATAACTTAGAAGGCACACAGAAAACCCTAGTTTTCATCTAAAAGCTTAAGATGCTGCCAATATATGCATTATTTTCTTGGGGGTGTATATATACATATATGTAGGTTTCTTTAATGGAGATGGAAAAACCAGGATAGTACAGTTCTGTGAGCAAATTGTTAGGAGTTTCCTTGCGGTTATTCTTTCCCATAAAAGCTTTCACCTAACACTCTAGCTATAACTAACCAATTAATTGGCTTAAAGGCTTTAATTTCACAAGCTGTTGTTATTGGACGAAGCTTCAAACAAAAGAGAGATAAAAAGGCACATTATGGTCACACCTCTGTGGTCCATCGTCTAGTAACTGAAAATTTATTTTTTTAAAAAAAATAAATGTCACTTCACAGAAAAGAAAATTCAGAAAGTGTTTGTTGTGACTTGCCGATATTTTAAAAACCATATCTTCATATCGCTGGGATAGATAAATCTGGAGGAGGAGGAGGAAAGTACCTTTTTTCGTACTGTAAATTTATAATTAAGAAAACAGTGAATGTATGTGACTGAGAATATATAATTATAATAATGTAGCTAGGATGAATGATTTGTTAATTTATAGGAACCAGCTACAATAATGTTTGTGTGTGTTGTGAATCTGGGCAGGGTTGAATGAATATTTAATTACTGAACCACCTGTGAGTTTGTCGAGTGATGAAATTAAATAGATCGAAGAGTTCAAAATTAAAGAAACAAGTGAGACATGTTGGTATTTACAAGACTCAAATGATGACATTTGATCCAACTATTAACTCCAACTTTTGCCTGCAGTGGAGGCTACAACACATGGGGCGACGACGCTTTAAAACAAAAAAAAAAAAGGGACAAGGCTTAGAATAAGAGCAAAGAAATTTAATTTAGCAGCACAGAAATATAATCACAAACTCCATTCAACACACACCACAATTTTAAAAGATTGGAAAGAGATGGATATATAAATAAATAAAATACCCACATACACACACACACACACACACACACACACATAAGAACATGTTTGTGTTTTTTTTATGTGCATTCGAAACAAAATACGCATCCCTCCAACATTTTACAGGCAAAAGAGGGAAAAGAACCAGAGATGAATTAGACACAAACCAAACGATATTCAAATTTTTCCATTATTGAAGAGGGAGGGGAAGAGGAGGTGGCCAGTGTGTGCGCGCGCGCGCGCGTATGTATGCTGGTGAAGTATAAATCACGAACTCATCGCCATGAAACTGTGAAATAGTTGACTAACGAACGTGCATCGTATATAAATCTGCCCAGATATAATAAATATGGAATCTCGGAACTATCTAAGATTCTAAATTAAGATGCGAGAATTAGAATAGCATGGTTTTGAAGAAATTATACCAAGAATCTAATGTCCAGAATTTGGAAAGAGTTAGTGGAGGTCGTCGATTTGACCCTATCTGTATCTTCCCACAGCTTTATTGAACCGCAAGAAGAAGATTTGGCATGCATTAAGAGAAGAACTGGCTAGCTTGCTCTTCTTCGATCGATGCAGTTCAAGAAAGCTGTGGAAGAATACAGAGAGAGTCATGGTACAATATATGAAGAGGGTGGCCTTGAAGGTTTCGTGATGACTGAATCAACAAAACCCTAATTCAAGCAGAGGAAGAAGAAGAAGGTAGAGGAAAATGACAGTGGGCGAGAGGGGGGGGCTTGGGTACAGGTGAAGAAGAGGGGGAAGAGATGTGGGAATTTATAGGAGAATTTAGGGTTTTTTTATTAGTTAAATTTCTAATTAAAAAATGGAAATTAATTCTGGTATATCACCAATCCCAAGAAGAATATTGGGCCTAAGATTACAGATTACTGAACCCTGCCTTCCTGGAACCCTAATTAAAAAGCTGACCACGTTTGATCCCATTAGACCCCCTAAAATCAATTAATATTGGTGCTATAAATATACTATAATTAATGAACATGTTGTTATCAATATTTGTGCGGCCATGGTACACCCTTCCGGATCTGACGGTGCCGGTTGCCTCTTCCCGGGGCACACCATGATCCCATCTTTTTTTCTAATCCACTACGGACACGTCATTACTTGGAATATGCGTCTTATTATTATTATTATTATTGAGAACTCTTCAAATGCACATCTTAATTTTATAGTGAATAAATAAATTGTTGTTTCCTTTCAATTCTTTTGTCAAAAAGATGGCTTTTATCTCTGTTTATCGTATCATGGATTATATATTAAAGCAGAAATATTTTAAATTACTTAATTCACTGGTAAAAATATCAATCTACACATCAAATCAAATTTATAACCTCACGTTGACTACAAACCAAACATAGTGTGATGGATTTTTTTAATTATATGTAACGGGAAAAAAGTACTTGATTTTAAAGACATATATATATTGTAATATACATTAGCGTTGATTGTTTTAGAGACTCAATATAGGTTTGTTTGAATAGTCCGTTAGGAGAACGGACACAGATTCTAAGGTAAATATGTGAGAGAAATTTTATCTCAGTAAGCGCATGAATGGCTTTCAGGGAGGCAAACGGCCTCCCCAAACAAGCCCATATTTAAACACTCAGGGATTTAATACTTTGCCAATTAAAACCCCCGTTATTAAAATACATTCATATCCTTTTCACCATACACACACATATTCAAATCGCAATAAATAACGTGCCCGTTTGGAAAAGCGGTAGAGAAGTACTTTTACGCAAGTCGAGTTAAATATATAAATAAGATTATCTCATTTTGTGAAAAAACACTGTTGAATATGCGTTTGACTTTTACAATCATTTCGCCAAGCAAGCACAGTAATAGCCGGCGTAATTTCTTTTGGTGCAAATTCTTTATATGTGCTTCATAGGCCACTGAGAATTTTCTTGAGGACTCAATAGAATATGATACCAAGGGACAACCTCAAAACTACTGTCAGTTGGATCTATGTATATAACTTATTAATATATTGCACCATTACATATTATATGACATGTAATATAAGGTTCATTTGAGCTCAATCTTTCAATAAGGTCTTGAAATTTTTTGGAAAAAGAATAGTGTGGGTTTGACCTAGATAACCTATTGAGGCCTTGGAGGAATATTCAAGTTTTAAAGAAACACGTACTTTGCAAATATGTTTATGAATTATTTGCTAACAATTCCTTTACATTAAAACATTTCGATAAAAGATGTGTTTATTATTCTTTATATAATAGTTAGTTGATTTATTAAAAATGTTTAATAATTTTTTTAGTTTTAACATGTATTCTAAAATATTTATATATATATCATTAGTTTATATATTATTTTATAAGTTAGAAAAATTAGTTTAAAAAAAAATGATGAATATATCGATTAATCATCTTGTTTAATATATCTAAAAAATATGATAGCTATAAAAATTTATAGCTTAGCACAAAAAAATACCTTTCTTTTAATATTACACTCACATATTTTTCATTGATTTTCGCTGATGGCGATGATATTAGAGAAAAAGGTCATGACCACTTAGGCATTTGATCTCAATTTCGAGATAATGTGTATGGTTAAAAAACTTTTTCTTAACAGTGCACATAAGTCAAGACGAAAGGCATCTTAAAATCCGTAAAAAGTATCTCAGAATCCATAAAATCATCTCAAAATCTGTAAAATTATGTCAGAATCTGTAAACACATTTCTGGATTTTTAGATACCCCGTGAATGTAAAAAATAAGTTTGAGAGAGTTACACTCAATTCGGTCCAACTCTGTACGGTGGTCATATAAAAACATTTTTTTTTGTAGATCTACAATATCTTTCTTTAAGATAAGGATAGTTATTTATAATAATTAAAAAACCTAATGCAATATAAAAGTTGAAATTAGAAGTAAAAGACAATGCTGTTCTGGAAGAGTACTGTGTGAGTTGTGTCTCAAGTCTCAACTGGCCAGCCTACCCCTGCGAGGCCGAGATTTGCCACCCTGTTCAACGGAAAGATATATCCTCACGCGCTCAATCGAACGTTTACTACACTGCTCACAGACGGCGCAATTAATGATCAAAGGAATTATGTTCTGCGTGCCGTCAAGTTTAGATGATGAGCTTTATCAATTATTTTGGAAGATTTACTATTTGATCCCATGTAGTAGTGAAGATATTTAATAAATGATTCCAAAGTTTAAAATATTTAAAATATGGTCTCATTGACAACACGAGGTGTTGTCAATGCAGCACATGGGGTTGTCACTTGACAACCCCTGATAACACATGTGCTGTATTGACAACACCTCGTGTTGTCAATGGGACCATTTTTTAAATATTTTAAACTTTGGGACCATTTGATAAATAAGTCCCTTATGTGGAACCAAACAGTAAATTTCCTAATTATTTTTGTAGATAGCATGCACGTTATGCAATAAATGTTATAACATTTTGCATTGTGAATTAACATTATCTATATTTTGTCCAGAAAAAAATTAGTATTTATTTTAATGATATATTGGTTGACGCAAAACTCAACTTACCTCTTTTATTTATTGGATATTATAAATTAGAAGCTATGACAAATTGTCGAGATCACAAATGTGATTTTTATAAACTATTGATGATGTCTGTGTGATACATATACATATATATATATATGTATATATGTGGAACAGAAAGCAGAAGTCATGATTGGATGTTTTTTTTTGTTGTTGCATGAGCAAGACAAGGGAGCGCAGATGCATCAAGCATTGATAGAAGTTCAAATTTATACCAAATTTTAATCTAATATCTTACAGTTTTCTAAACGTTTAAATTTATATCAAACTTTAACATGATTCGTTAAATTTAAAATGTGTATTATTACTCCTATTATTTTAATACCGTTGGTTTCATTTGATAAAAAATAATAACTCGTCAAATTTAAATGGTGATTCTGTAATCAAATGATCACAAAATATTATTAAATTTTAAAGGAGAGAGGTTAAGGAATACACTTTATCTATTCCGAGAAGAGCATCTAACACTAAACAATTTTTGAATGTAAAAATACACACAATAATTCAAAAAAGAGCCTAAAATGACACGGACATTAATTTTGACAAACACTGTTAAGTCATATACTTGAAATACTTAGTCTTTAATCTATGTATGACCTTTCTAGCTTCAAACTGATGAATTTTAAAAAATAATCTTAATTTTTAGAATGCTCAATAAAGTTTAAGCTTTAGAGGTTATTTATACAAAATTATGAGACAGTGAAAAATGTAACCTTACAACTCTTAACTAACACTTAAACAATATGTGGTATTTCTAACCCCAAATGGAAGAATTTTAAAAAATAATCTTGATTTCTAGAATCTCATACAAAATTTAGTCAAGGGGTTGTTTTCAAGCAATACTATTAGAGCGAAAATTTTTATTCTTCTAAACCCAAACTAATTCTAAAACAGGATGTGGCCTTTATAACACTAAACGGATGAATTTTTAAAATAACCTTGATTTATGGAATCTCATGAAAAAAAGAGTAATAGAGGTTGTTTCTGTACAATTCTGATATAGTGAAACTTTTTATTTTTTTGACCTCAAACGAGTTATAAAATAAGATATGTCCTTTATAGCTTAAGAGAATATGAGGTTTGAAAAATAATTTTAGTTTACGGAATTCTCATAAAAGTTGAGCTACATAGTTTGTTTACACAAAATTTAATTTTAAGACAATGAAAATTTTCATTTTCTGACTCTAAGCAAGCCCTAAAATAGGATGTGACGTAGATGAAATTTGAAAAAGAAACGACTTAACAGCTTTAGTCGAAGTCAACATTTGTGGCATTTTAAGCCCATTTTTGAATCATTATGTGCATTTTTGCACTAAATTTGTTATGGTGTCCAATGCATTTTTACTCTATTTTAAAATAAAAATGATTATATTAAATACTTAAAATTTGAGCATATTTTATTAGAACTTAATTGTAGAATAATGATTTTCATTCAATGAGCTATCATTTTCCGTTAAATGAAACTAACGGTGTTACTATAAAATGACTAAAAATGTACATCTTAAATTTAAGGCATCAAATTGAAATTTGATGTGAATTTAAATAACTGAATCCGTACTTGAACCTGTTTAATAATCATCACCTTTTAAATTTTAAATTATTAAGAAATTTAAATATAAACTGTTCAGGTCACTGCTTGATGCGCCCCTACTTCCGTGTATGGGCCAAGAGGAATCTTACTGTTAAAATTAAAGTTACGAACTTACTATCACTGTTTTGTTATTGCTGTTGTTAGTGATTGTCACATATTAGTTATTATAAAAATGAGAAAATAAAGTTTGGCAAAAAAAAGGAGAAAATAAAGTACAAGTTTTTTTTGCCATTTTCGGCCTGAAAGTACCAAGTTATCTCAGCAAATAACATAATTAATTGGTACGTGGAAGCCTCCAAGTCACCCCAACATTCTGAATATGCCATATATCTCACTCTATCCATTGCCGGGCAGTTTGATCAAAGGAAAAAAAAGGGATAATGTGATATGAGCTTGTTTGGACGTTGGTTGAAAAATAGTTTTTACAGATTTCGAGGTAAAATTTAGGTTTTGAAGAATAGCTTTTGGAAAATAGCTTTTACAGATTACGAGGCAAAACCTAGGTTTTGAAAAGTGATTTATGTTTGGGAAGTTATTAGCTTTTACGGATTCCGAGGCAAAAAAGTGGGTAGGAAAGAGGAAAGTAAGAAAGAGAAAGAGAGAAAAGGTATGAAATAAAAAACATAGGTTTTGTAACCAAAATAACTTCTGGAAAAAAAAATTTCGTTTGGACAAAACCTAGATTTTGAAACCAAACATATGTTCTAAAAACTGTTGCCAAACAAGCCCTGATTCATGAATCCCCAGTCATTTAGTGGATACAGATGAAATTTTCAGACAGCTCTATGGATTTCAACTTGCATTTAATTTTTTTACTGTTTCACTGGACCGTTTGAGAACGCGGTGAGGAAGTGTTTTTACCATTTATAAGATAAATGTGTAAAGAAGATTATTTCATTTTACGGATAAACGCTGTTGAACTCATGTTCGACTTTTTTAAATATAATTTTAAACAGGTTCACTCATTGAGCTTGAAACGCCATGAGACTCGAGTCATTGATTCTTAGAGTACTGTGTAGCTTTCAATTGGTTAGATTTTTGGTACCCGAGTGGTTTTAGGTAATGATTGGTTGGGAGGAAAGGGAAGGAAGGAGATGTTTAATGAAGTCCTCCCCTTATTTGGTTTGAATTTTTCCGAGGGAAGGGGATAAAAATAACCTTTTCTCCTCCCTTTCCTCCCTCTCTTTTTGTTCACTCCAATTTGAGGGTTTTGGAAGGAATAAAAAATATTGGATTAAAATACCCCTACCATATTTTAGTTATTTCACACAATACCCTTCTTCACGTCTATAACTTCTCCTTAGCCCACTCGCCTACACCTCGTCAGCATAATCATCATTGGTTACCCTTCTATTTAATTAGTTGTTTTAATTAATTAAATAAATGGTTTGATTAATTGTTATGCGTGAAAACTAATTTAAATAAATTATTTAAATAAATAAATATAAATCAATATATAAGGGTAAAATGATAAATTGGTTATTAACTTTCCTCTCTTCCTCTCCTGAATCAAATAACATATCATTAAAAATTCTCTTCCTTCGTCATTTCCCTCTAATTAAATCAAACAAGATAATTTTATACATTTCTCTCTTATCCATCCCCTTCCCCTTTCCATTAAACCAAACATAGCCTTGGTGCGGGGGAACGTTAGATGCACGGAAAAAGGGGTGCGAGTGAGGAGGAGGGGGGAGGCAAAAGCGTCCGAGGACAAAAGTAAAGGAAGGGAGTGAGACGAAGAAGACAAAACCGGGGCTCACATGGCAGCATGTGGTGGGTCCCACCCGCGCTGGCTGGCTGCGTCGCGCGCTTCTACTGAACACTTACCGCCATGGAATCCGGAACGCTTGCCGTGGGGGTATAATCGTCATTATCTCTGTGCAGCTTCCCGTATTTCCCGGGGGATGAGGTCGCTTTGTCGGTCAGCTTCTCTTCTGTCACCACCTCTCCTTTATTATCCTTATTTATATTCAATTTCTGATGTATTAATTCCATTTTATTCTCCCGACTGAATCTTAAAAAATAATGTGCACTCGGATCTTTTATTATAAGCACCTCGTCCTCGTGTATGTTTCATGCTATGCCCGTTAAGAAACGCGATAAAGAATTATTTTTATGTAAGTTAGGTAAATATGTGAAAGAGATTATCTTATTTTACGGAAAAACACTGTTAAACATGCGTTTGATTTTTACAAACGTTGTTACAAACGAGCCCATTATCGGAATTTCATGTCTAATGTAACGTTGCAGAAGGATGTTTCAGAGAGATTATGCCTCATTTATCGTAATTGCCTAATTTATCATATCTCTTTTATCTATAACAGAGATGATAAATAGCTCTTAATGATCGAATCCCGATTAACTATAACACTTCTTAATTAACTAACAAAAATTCCCTTAACCAACTTCTTCTTGAGTATCCTGCAAGAGACTCATGTATGAAAATGATTTGAAATAGTAATTTCTCTCTGCAAAAAATTTTAACCAACGGTGGTTAAGTGGGATGAAACCCGGCTTAATTAATTTTCCATAACATGATCAAAATGTCCAAAACTGGTAAATAAAATAAATCTTCACATGAAAATAACTTCAATGGAGTTTAAAAATATTCTAATTCGCTCCACAGTATGAGTGCAATGTATAAATATAAAATATATATATAGACTGAGGCATGTAAGATTTAGGATTTGTCGAAGCTATTTTTTCTATTATTACGAGACATTAAACTTTAAAGATCCATATAATTAAATGATCCCATCAATACCTTTTTTTTTTTACAAAAAAGTTGTGTTTCTTCTTCCTCAAGAGATATTTTTTATCTAGTTAATTAAGAATGGTTGAGATATGAATCAACAAACTACAAAAACATCCCATGAATATTTCTTCTTCATCAAGAGCCTCAAAAAATCGCAACGAAATCCAGGGTTTATTTTAATTAAAAATTCTTAATTTAAACATCTGTTAAAAAACAAGTATCCCCTCTTTTACATGCATAAAAATAATTGATCTAACACATAACGTTTTTGTGGAAACGGAATTAATTTATATAATGACTAAAACCTAGCACCAACTCGACGCGGCGAGACAAGATCCTACCGGAGAGGAAAAGAAACCCTAGCAGAGAGGGAGAGAAAACTCGACGCCGCGAGAATTATGATTATTTATTTGTATGCGTGTGTGAAATTAACACGACCACTTTAAAAAAGTTAACTGTGATGTTTCAAATTATCAGCCATTAATTTATCAATCTGTTCATTAACTATATTTTATTTTTTTAAAAAAAATTTATAACATTAAGAAACATCATTTTGATCACGAAAACATAAACTCATTTGAAAACCAACCTTTCAATTCCCATAATTTTTTCCGGTAAGATATGAATAAGTTATAGTGCTTGTTTAGAAATTTCTTATTCCCAACGGTGTACACAAGTCAAGATATAACTATTTTAAAATTAATAAAAAATATTTTAAAATTCGTAAATTCTTCTTGAATTCTGTAAATTCTTCTCGAAATTTGTAAACCACTTTCTCCCAACGGATTCCCAAACACATATAGTATGGGTGTGAATGTACATGTTCACTTGTTATTAAAAGTTCTCAGTAATTAAATTCCTCGCTTACGTGGTGATTTTCCCCTTAATGATGTCGACTTGGTGACAATAATGGCCGTTTTGAAAAATCACATACCTAATATTTAAAGGCACAAGTGTCGGTCCAATTAAATATTTAGTAATTATGCCAATCGTTGAAATTCAGTCGTTTAATTAAGATCACCGATGTTTAAGACTGCTTAATAATTAATTAATAAATCGCTACGTCCCCTGTGCATGGAATGGATGGCAACTGAAATAAATCAACCAAAATAAGCATGAGATTTTATATTATACCAATAAATAATTTTTATAAAATTTATATATCACATTGATATCGATATTGAAATCCAAAATTTTCCTTGGCTAACATGATTTCAGCTAAATGAAACGTTGACCGATCTTAGAAGTTGTGTTTATATAATCAAAACTGGATATAAATTCTAGAAACCAATTAATATTAAAAAATAACTAATATATCGATGTAAGAAAATACAACTTGTGAATGCATATGAGTAAATATGAAATTGACGATAGAAATCATCTATATGTTTATAACTAATAATTAAGAAACGATAATGAGAATCAAAGCACAATCAGGGGTTGGTGGAAGTGGGTTCCATTTGTTTAAGAACCCTTAATCATCTGTCACCGACTTTTCATTTTTCATAATTTGATCTGACTTGATTTGATATAAAGCTAATCAATACCTTTTTGAAAAATCCCTTAAATTAGTAAAACTAATTTGTTAATTGAAAACAATTAGTCCTTCAACAATTGCTCAAATTAAGTAAAATATACTCTCAGTTAAAATCAATTACAAATAATAAATAATAAATGTGTTAAAATATAATTTTTTACATATATAATATATGAGATAGAGAATGTGTGAAAAAAAGATGAAAGAAGCCTATAATTAACTGTAGGGTAAAGATAGAAAAAAATACATTACATATTAACACAAAACAAAATTGTTGTTTGTACGAAGAAATGTGTCTACAAGAAAAAATGATATTGTCAAATTGGATAGGATGGAGTACAGGTTTTTATATTTATCTAATCTGATCCACTATGATCTTGTTTTGTTTCACTTTTTAGAATTTAATTTTAAAATTTAGGTTTTATTTTAAAATTTAGATTTTATTAAAGTACTCATATTTTTTAGAAAAGCTATTTTGGATACAAAATTTTGGTTTGAAACCTAAATTTTAAAATATTATATTCTTATCAAACCACATCCTTTCTCTTAATGAATTTTCTTTTTTCTATTTTTTTTATTTATCTTTCATCTTTCCTATCTACTTTTTATCTCAGAATTCATAAAAGACAAAACTTTAAAAACACAAAAATATTTTTAAATCCTAAATTTTACCTCGAAATTTATAAAATTTATTCTTTAAAATTTAATTTTATTTTAAAATCTATAAAAGTTATTCTCTCCTTTTCCTTGTACTATTGATTTAAATTAAATGCTGTGCATTCCATCTTTCTCGGTCATCAATGATTTACTGTTTTCTTTAATTCATTCAACCTAATAATCAAGTGATGTGATGTTATATCACATCAAATTACTATTTGACCAATTTCTTTTCCATGTACCTGAATTAAATGCAAGGAATTGTGGATTTCCAGTAAACTCGATGTATAATTAAAATGTTATTAAAACAGATAACTTTATATATATATATATATATTCATCCTTTTTTATTTGTTTTCTCTTCACACCCATGTTAAAATATACTTCCTCGTTTTGCTCAGAACCTGACTTTGGGGGGTGTTTAAAGATGATTTTTTTCTAATTCTTTTATGTTAGATATAAAATAAAACTCATCTCATATGTTTATTCAATTTACTTAAAATCATTTTTTAACAAATCACCATACGGGCACTTTCTTTTGTTTTTGCACATTAATGGTCAAAATTAGTAGTAACTGTATCAGTTTTTTCCCAACGCCTATTGATGAATGAATAATTATTTAAAAATGACGTAATGAATTTAATGGTGATAATTTTTTCAACTCAATACTCCGCTATTTACACAACAAACAAATTATGACCCTGTTTAAAAAAGTTAAACGTACGTTTAACAATATTTTTTCGTAAAATAAGGTGATTCCATCCACACATTTACTTAATAAATGGTAAAAGCGTTTCTCCACCGTATTCCTAAGTGGATCCAATACGTTTCAACCAGATATGACAGTATGTGGCTTACTATTAAACAGTATCACTACAGATTCGAGAGATAAAATGTACACTTGTTTTTTTTGAATATCATATTTCAATTTAATCATTCAAAAATCATGAAATTTTTCTTTAGTTATTTAATATTAACATCATTTTTTTCTGTAAAATAAGATTAATAGTGCTGAGGGTTGAGATAGTATGAAGTGTGTCAAATTTAAATATCATTATGTTTGATTAAGGATAGTTTTCCCAACAATGTTTTCGTATTTCTACGTATTTATGCAAATTTGGACTCAAGATTTGATTCTTTACCGTCAAATCCCATGTTCATGAACCTGGATCGGACCGGCCGGTTCGAGTCGGAAACCGGCCTCCAGTCCGGTTCGGGTGATGGTTCGACCCCGGTTTGGGGTCAAACCGGTCTGACCCGGGATCAACCCAGCAGGGTTAGTGAGTTGACCGGATTGGACTTTTTCTTTTTAAAAAATTTTCCTTTAAAAAAACAAAATAATATTTTTTAAAATTTGTAAAACAATAAAAAACATAACTCCTTCCCACACAGGTATATTGTCGCGTTTGCATCTACTCATCTTTTTTTAATTAGTTTTTAAAAAGGATAAATTATTTTAAAATTTTAAATTTGAAGGTTAAAAAATAAAAAAAGAACCCGTACCATATATATTCTGATATTTTGTTAGGATAAATATTTCAAAATTATAAATAATATCAGAGAATATATAAGCTACAAGTATATGATTAGTTTAGTAATTGTTACTTTATTAATAATATAATTTACTACTTTGTTTTTGGAATTTTCAATTTTGAATAGTTTGATTGTGTCAATGTGTTACAAGATTTATTTTTTAAATTTTTTTATTCATCATCGATCTGACCCCTGATTTAATTCCGATCTGACCCACTGATCCTTAACCCACTACCTTATCCGGTTCAGTCATCGGTCCGATTTTCTGTATACTCAAATCCCTTTTCATTGGATCCCATTCAAACTTGCGTACGCGCAAGACTTGAATAGCAATCATCCTTCTCGACCACATCGAAGATGCTTCTAGACTCATCGTCAATGGGAATGGTTGGAATGTGCTTTATTAGTCTGTGTGCGTGGATGTCATTTCAATGGCTACTTGTGATCTTAATAGTGATTGGTCTGTTTGAAATAGTGTTTACAGAAGTTTCTTTTATGTAAGCTGAAGTAAATATGTAAAGGAGTACGTTTATCTCGTTTTATAAAAATACACTGTTAAATTTGCGTTTAACTTTTCTGAACGTGATCGCAAACAAGCTCATTATTGCATTTTCTATCACTACTCTTCTTTTTAACAATGGAGGGAACAGGTACGCATTGATTCTTAATGCAAAAATTGTATAAAATTATAAATTAATGAGATAAGTGAATTGTAATTTTATACTTAAAAATCAAATTTAACCCTCCACCAACTTTTATAGTAAAAATACGAGGATGGAAATGTTTTATATTTTTCACATAAGGAATATATAGTATTCGGTTTCCATTAAATTTTTTGTATTTACTCAATATATAATTATTAAATTATACGTAGAATAGGGGATAAATCTCCAATTGATAAATTAATTAGAGAATGAGATATGTATAACGAGGAATTGCAGTTGCATTTTCAAAATATGGAAGGTTAGCTGCATATTATAGAAGGTCGGTTGTGTAATGTGGAATGTAATCTGCATTTGTATTTATGGGAAACTTTATGTAACTGACTTTTCTGTATTATGCATGTTCCATTATCCAATGAATTTGTTAATAATGATTTTCCCTAGTTCTCCCTAATTATATACATGTAAAATGTAAACTCGTTTTAAGAATTTACATAACATATAAACTCTGTGTGATATTGTGCCTGTTTGGCTCAGCGTATGCAAAATTCAAACGGATGTTTAACAGAGTTTTTCAGTAAAATGAGAGAATCCACTTTACATATTTATTTCGACTTGCATAAAAATATTTATCCATCGCGTTCCCAAACGAGCTCATTAAACATATGAGGTTGATTCCAGGGTTTTGATCTTATGTGAAACACAAGAACCTGGTTATAGTACTATTTTTTATTGCAAAACCTTATTCAGTGTATCGAGACATTTTATCTGCCCATTAAATTTCAATTATTGGGGTGTTTGGGAAAGCTTCTCAACACCCCAAAAACACGTTTAACAGTGTTTTTCTGTAAAACAAGATAATCTTATTCATACATTTACCTCGTAAATAGTAAAAGTACTTTTCCACTGCTTTACCAAACAGATAAATGACAATTTAACTTTGAAAAAAATGTGGATTTTTAGATACGTGGATTATAAATAACTAACTCATTCACATCTTTTAGTCATTGTATCTAATAAACCCATAAGCAAAAATATGTGTAGCTATTTTCTATAAGCACAATGTAATTTTATTTAAAGTATTATTAGACATTAAATATAAATATTGCTTAAAATTTAAAAATTAATTGGTTTAACCCTCTCACCATGACGAAGGGATGTGTGAATAGTGTTTAGAAAGGGTGGTAGGGGGAAGAGGGAGGACACGTGGAAGAGAAAGGGGACAAGTGCATGGAAAAGCATGTAACGTTTTGTCAGTATATCACTGACAACGTATGCCCAACACACATGCCCGACACCATGAAAGAAAGTTTGTCCCTTTGATTTAACCCATGACCGTGTCCCTCCCTCCCAATTCTCAACCCTCAGCAATTAATTTTGTCCATTTCTTCTTATTCTCTTCCAACCCACTCTTCATATAATACGGTCTCTGTTTGAAAATCCTTTGAATAAGAGGAGTTTACATATTTTAAAAAAAATTTATAGATTTCGAAATGATTTTTATGGATTTCAAAATGATTCTGTCTTGGTTTGCATGCACTGTTGTGAATAAGGAATTCTTAAACAAGCACAATTGGAAATCATTTGGGAGAAAGAAGTTACAGATTCTATTACGAATTTTAAAATATTTTTTATTTTAATTTGCTGCATCATTAGGAAAAATTATCTCTCCAACATGCACATATTATTATATTATAGCTTGTTTACTACGTAGTAATTAGAAATTTTTTTTTTGATACAAAGTAATTAGAAATTACATACGAATAAATTTACTCACCTTACCAAGGCATTTCCCTACTGCCCCTCCACCTCCTACCTAGTTCAGTTAAAAAAGAATCAAATTATGATTCGAAAAGCTCTCGCGTGTTCATATTTCATTGTACTTGTTTAGGCAGTGATTTCCAATCACATTTACATAAGTCGAGATAAAAATTCTCTTACATGTTTACCTCGATTTATGTGAAATTACTATCCCAACGAATTTCCAAATTCGTATACTATATATTGATATTATGATGATCTTATTAATTATTAGTGATTTTGTGAAATGCCATTGTAAGCATTCTCAAAACGTATAGCTGCGTCATAATTTGATGAACTCTCAAGACCTTAACTCATTCAAATTTTGTGTGCAGTCCCATGAAAGAAAAGTCAATTTTTAAGAGGCTTGCTTGTAAGCAAGCTGACTACTTTTCTCTATCGATCTTCCTTCCGGTCGAGTCCTTGCTTCGTTCTCTTCATTGTATTTGGGTTGTTGTCTTCAGTTTCTGTTCTCTAGGACTTCCTAGTTTCTAACTGGATCATTCACTATGGCTTACACATTGTTCTAGTTAATTATCTATATATCCACTGTTTACGTTGCTCCAGACTTCCAGTCATCTAGTTATCTAATCCAACTTGTGCTCTTTATAGTGTAATCCTTTTATTTGTAATGAAATTTGTTAATTCTTCTTTATTGTATTTTGTTTTGGCTGCGCTGTAATATTATATTATGATGTTAATTAACAAGACGTGATTTAATCGTTAATTTATAAGACAGTGTTGGTAATTGCTTTAGAGTTTGGATGCAAAAATTTAAACCATACGGAGAATCAGATTTCCGGTAAGCTTTAAATTCTGGAAAAAAATTCTTTAAACACTCTTTACAGAATTACAAATAATCACATTTAAACTAATAATGTAATAGAATATATTCATTGAACTCTGCAGCATATTGTAAATTGAAGGGTGTATAACATAGACGACTATTCAATAATTATAAAATATTGCCCACAATACGCGTCTAAATGTAAATGGTTGGGAAGGATAAGAGAATTCTTATACGTGACAATATATAAATAATTAGTATGGACCCGTTTGGGAACACGATAGAGAAGTGTTTTTATGCAAATTGAGATAAATATGTGAAGGAGATTATCTCATTTACGGAAAAATACTGTTGAACAAGTATTTGGACCCTGCAAACTCTGAGCAAAACATACATTAACATAAGTCATAACATGCCCATTTACAATAAACAATTTAGTGGATGTCTCGTAAATGGGATGTGTATGTAATAAAAACTATATTTTTTGGTATCCCATGGTTTAAAAGGCAAGTAACTGGCCACACACTTTAGAGAAATAAGGATGTTGGCCTTGTTCATAACCGGCATGTTAGATTTATGAGAAGAATCCAGATCCCATAAAATAAAAAAATTTAAAAAATATTAACAGAAGGTTAGCAAAAATAAATTTTGCCACTAAATAATTATTTTTTAACTAATCGTTGGATTGATCTGGCAATTAAAAATCAAAGCACGTGGTTGACATGTCATTCATCACCTCGGTCACATAACACCAACAAGAACGTCTTAACCAATCAAATTACTTAACAAAAAATTAATAAAATTCTTGCTTCGGAATCCTCTTCACCCTACGAAACTTCCTTCTGTAGTTGGAGAAGTTTCGATTAATTAAATTAATTGTTAATTATTTATTCATTTATCTTGCCTCATTAATTCGTACCATCAACCTCATTATTAAGTAGCATGTAGTCATAGTCAGAGATGAGCTCCTTCCTTGGACCGGGTGGACCCGGGCCTGGCCCATTTAAGTAACTGGGCTGAATTCTTTTGAGTTCAGAGTGGGTTGAATTTGGTTAGGCTTGCAA
>JANTPZ010092338.1:0-26379 GCA_025593235.1 Vachellia pachyceras
TGTATGATATATCTTAAATCCTTGACTTAGAAAATCTCATATTGTCAAAATATACAAAGAAACATGCAATATAGCCTAAAAAGGTTCTGGCCGTCTTGACCTCTTCATATAACTACATGTCAAAATATACATGCATGAGTTATATAACAAATTATCACAACCAAAATAGTATATAATAACAAAGTATCCATCCCTGCAATCCGAACAACAATCCTTGATTACTTTCCCCTTCTTTTTAAGAGCAGGATGTGCCCATGGAGGATCAGTTTTCCAAGTCCCATGAAGTGATGAGGGTAAATCAGACTTCAGACCCATTGTTTTGGGTAGTAGGATTAGTGGAATTCAAAGTAACGTTAACATTAGTAGAATCTGGAATGGGGGTGGGATTTTCACTTCCTTCAATGTTTGCATTAACCATGATCAATAATCTCAGCACATAGCATAAATCTAACAAAAGCTACAAAATAAATAATAATTATGGCAATAAGAAATTCTCATATCAGTATATCACTGCATGAGCATTAAACTCACGCTACAAACAACACCTATGGCTAAGGATGTTTCTAAGAAATTAAAAATTAAAGAGACTAATCAGCATCATTATTTAACCAAAACCAAACTAATTGCAGTGGAGGTATTTGCCAAAGCAATTAAAAATGGTTGAACGAGAAGATCACTAATAAATCTACGGAGGAACAATTTGAAAGGAGACATATTAAAGGACAAAAGCAAGAAGTTCACCATGGTTGACCGAATGAATCTACAGTCAACAACAAACCTATACAAGATCAAATATGGACAATACACCCTGATAATGAACTTGAAATTCTGCAATATGATAAATGGAATGTGTTAAATTTGACTAAAAATGTCAACACTCGAGCAACAAAGAAAATGGTTGAAGGAATCAACAGAGATCACGATATTAGGTAAAAGACAGAACATGTTAAGGCAATCAACATGTGCTCTGAATTTTTAATACTATATCACGCAGCAAGATTTATAAATGTGCCAAAACATATTATTTTCGAAAATGGTCGGGGGAATGATCACAGCATTTTAGGTTCCATATCACAGCATTTTTTTTTCAAAAATTAGTTTTTATTTCTTTGAAATAACCAGTGAGTGGCAAAGGAGAATGAATGATAAAAAAAAAACACAAACCGAAGAATTTGAACTAGACGGTTGGAGTAAGCAACGGCCGATGTCGAACTCGTTGACGTGAATCACCAATGCGGAAGGAAGCAACGTCCAACGCTAAAAGAGTAAAAGGGTGAGCGTTGAAGTTTGATGTTTCAAATTTATATGAAGTAAGAATCACTTGGAATATATAACAATAAGAAAGTTTTGATTTTTATGGAGGAGGAGTGGGATGAAGAAGTGAAGAACGTAGAAGACAAGGGAAAAGACTAATGGCTTGTTTGGTACGCTGGAATTGATTTTGATGGAAATAAAAATGGATATGGAGATGGAGATGGAAATGAAAATGAAGATGGAAATGGATGTAAATATAGAAAAAAATGAGGAGTAAAAAAATCAATTCCATGTGTTATATTATAGAATTCATTTTTACCCATTTTGAATTCCAATTCCACCTCCAATTTCACTATACCAAACATAGGAAATAAATTTCACCTTCCAATTCCACCATACCAAACATGACATAAGAGAAGGAGCCATTTTTTGGATGGAGAAAATTAAAAAACCCAAACCGCCAAACATTTCTAAATATTTTTTTAATAATACTGATATCATTGCTCAAAACAAAAAACAACAACACATAACAGAGGATCATCCCCCCACATCCACCTCCCTCCCTACACTAGTAGGTGGAGGATGAGTGAACAAGCAAAAGGGTTCGTATAAAGTATGGGATAATTTAGCTAATGAATCAGCCATACACATTTCCTCTTTAAAATTATGATTTAATATCACCTATCAATCCTTATGACACACAAGAGCTCTTACGTCGTCAATAATGTCATGGAATGGATGGTCTCCATTGCTCCCTCTGGTGATCAGATTAAGCACTTCAATGCAATCAGAGCATATAGATATATTTCTATACCCTCTATCCCAACATATCTTGAGCCCTGTGGTAAGCCCCACTAAGTTCGCAATTGCAAGGGGGGATTGGTGATAACTTGCCGCTATATCCACATATCCGCCACCCATTTTGGTCTCGCAACACTCTTCCAAATCCATAGTGATCACTTTGGAGGATTGAACAATCAGCCTCCAATTGTACAAACTCCTTCATTCGTTCCTGGTTACGAGGATATGGGGAGTAGTTGTTCCTATAGAATCTGCAATTTTTTACTAGATCCTGATCCCAACAAGCCCGGTAGAAGCTCCCTTTTGTGCTTCGCATCCTCTTAGCGCTGGCTCTCCGAACACCTTTATGTATCTTGACACCCAGATGTCCCAGCATATGTACCCAAACAGCGTATCCCATTGCACCTTATTGGTGTGCCTTTGTCTAGCCTCATGAGTTAGATTCCATCTCACCCATTCGACCCCTGTATGTGAGAAAAAAGAGCCCCATTGGTCTTGGTTCACCACAGATTTCCATCTATTAATTGCATTAGAGCAATCCCGAATCATGTGCATTGCATCTGCCTTCTATTGACATCCAAACAGACATCCTGCCTCCGTTGCGATTCTCCACCGCATCCTAAGCTGGCTTGTGTGGGCCCTTCCACGTGTGAACATTCATACGAAGGACTTGATCTTCTCCGGCACGGGCCATCTCCAAAGAAATGATTTTTTTAAAAGAAACCCAATCAACCTGTAAACCAGCCGGGTTAACAAGTTGTTACCAGTTCACTCTATCTCTGTTTATGAACATCGCCCGTGTTGGACATGTGCGGGTCACTGGGTTCCAAGTTGATTCACCCAATCCCGGTTTTGAATTCCATGGGAGAAACAAAAGAACAAAGCTCTACAAATTAACCTGTCTGGACATGCAAATATTGATACATTAATTTATATATTTATGTGGATCTATCACTCTTACTCATTTACTTGAAATTGTTAAAAAGGTCATTGTTGAGAGGATAGATTCATATGTTCCTAATTAAAATATTGAAGTAACCATATGCTTCTACATAATGATAAATTTTATTTATTATGATATACTATATGTTTAGTATATTTTATTTATGTTATTTTTAAATTTGTTCTTTTCATTTTCATTCTCCAAAACTAAAAATTGTATGCATTTGATTGTCTTTTAAATGCTGTAAATTTTTCAAGACCTCATTTTTAGACTGAGTTCTTAAATCTAAAATTTTAGTTGGGAATTAGTAGCAATGCAATTATAAATCATAAAAGTCTTAGTTGTTTACAATATTGCGCGGATCAGGCGATAAAAAACAATATTTCGAGGATCTAAGATACACTGATCAATATTTTGAGAATGCCAGTACATTTTGATGACAAGAAGAAAAAGGAACAAACCAGCATGAAATGGGAACTTCTTTGTGTACCGGAAATTAAACAAGAAACCGTCAGGGAGGACAAACGTGCGAAAGGAGAGTAATCTTGATGGAAATGCCCTGGTCACATCGTTTAACAAAGATAAAACCGCATCTATTGGCCAAAAAAAAAATCAAGGCAATTCTTCACCGTCCAGCCACTTCAGAGTAGGCAAAAGTTTGACCAGAAATGACTTGATATTACCATCAGCAACAGCATTTCCTGTTGTGTCCAACTGTTTCAAGTTCAAGCTTTTAAATACCAAGAAAGCTTCCCAAATATCTGGGGCATTGACATCGCCACCAAGTCTTTCAAAAAGATCCCAATCAAATTCTTCAGTATGCAACAATGGCGAAGAGCATAGGTATCGAGTTGTGTCAACAGAGCGTGATCCTATCTCATTGTACGAGATATCGAGCACTTCCAGTGACTTCAGCAGTCTAAGAGGTCCAAGCGCAGTAAGACTACCAATTTTGTTGTGACCCAAATTTAAGCAGGAAAGAAGCTGCATTGCCTCTAAACCTATCAAAAGGCTTCATTTTAATCAGCAGAAGATATAATTGTCAAAAATATGCAGCCCAAGAGCTAAGGTACCATGCGGCTAGAGAGAAATCCATGGGAAAGGGACACAGATAAAAGGGGAGGGAAAGCTCGAGCAAGAAAAGCATAATATTCTGTCGCTAGACTAGAGTCTAAAATGAAATAAAAGCGCAATTAAAAAGAAAACATCATTGCACCTAAAATTTTTGTAAAAAATATCAATAATTTTGAACGAAAAGAAAAGAATAAGCAGATCTTCTGCTACACTATTTTTATTAAATGAAAGTCTACCTTCGATTGATCTAAGTTCGTTGTGGCTGAGGTCTAGCATTTGCACCCACAATAAACTTTCAACAGAACCCATCCGTGATAATGATAAATTTTGCAGGCGTAGACAGACATAACCATCATGGGTGTCTGTACTGTTTCTGTAATGATGGCAATATTGTAGCAAAGACTCCTTAGTTGAAGTTACCTGCGGAACCCCCAAACATGACAAGCTGCTTTCATTTGAAAAGGTGTAATAACCAAACAGTTCTAACCAGCATCATGAAGTGAAATAGACGTAGGAAATTTGACATCGTTATGTCAGTTATCAGTATAAAATTTATATACACACGAGTGATCTTATCAAAGTTAGAACAATCAATTATATATGTATATATATTACTGAAAAATAAAAAATTAGCAAATGGAAAATATCATCAACAGCACAATGACATAACCGGAAAAAAAAACAATGTACATAAAATACTAGTATTAATGAAAAGTCCCGTTCCTTTACTTGATAGCCCAATGCTAATCCAACATCCTCGCCAGCAATGGTGAAGCAATTTTAGAACGATCTTATTTGGACACTGAATACAGGAAAAGAGAACATACTACCTGCCTCAGTAATACTAGGCTGCGTTCATCCTTGTAGTAAGGAGAATGAGTTGGATCAAGCTTCAACAGGTTAGCATAAAGTTCAAGAATCTCTTCAGTATGAACCATTCCTTTAGCATGTGCAGATGATATTGAATCATAAGCAGTCAACAATCTTGCAAGGGTAAGCATCCCGATTTTACTACACAATACAGAACATAATATTTATTCAAAAGGGGGAACCAGGAAGGTGAACGAGGTATCAAAGCCAGCAATTTACCTCAATCGACTTACCAGGCACTCTCAGACAACAAAACTCGAAACGCATTTATTTCATTACCAATAGTCTCCACACACCAATTGGATGTTGCTGGAATATGGTCATTACCAGAAGTTATACAATCAGACACAATCAAATCTGCTCCCAGAAAATGCTCAAATTTTTTGAAATTATCATTCTCCCATGAAATCTTTTTTCCGCCCTGGTCTTCGGCAGGTTCTGTGAAAGCAGTCTCCACACACAATTTAAAGGAAATTTGGGAAGGATGGCCATAATGATAGCCACTTGAAGACACAATACCCTCAGATTGTCCGATGCTGATTTCTATAAGGTAAGATTTGGATGATAGAAACTTCATGTTTCTAAGGTTTAGATACATAACCCAAACTTGAGCAGTATTCAAGCTGTTTATAGAAAGTGGTTTCCAAATAAGATCCTCAACTATACCAACTTCAGATTTAACAGCCACCGTGGATGAGTTGATGCCTTGAACAGCTTGATTGAAACAAAGAATGACAGGAATTATTCCTGTGTCTAACAGCAAAGAACCATGAAGGCACATGTTTCCCTGAAGAGTGATATGGGATCCAGGGAAAGGCCAAGATGATACAAGCGTGGGAGCATCAGATTTTACTGTTTGATTAATAAGCCAAAGATGGTAAAACCAGCCACTCTGATCATCTGGATCAGTGAAGAGAGCATTCTGGACCAGACCGTACTCCTCCTCTAAAACCTTTTCTTTACGGAAATATCCTTCAACCTCTCTTTTCATCAAATTTGACAGAAGAACACTGCAATATCCACAAAAGGATATAAATGTATGAAATAAGTTTAACAAGAATCACATTTTCATCAATAAAACAAAAGGTTTGAATAGCTGAAGATTCAATAACGGTATTTGACAAGAAATAAAGCAATAAAAATGGAATGAATTACAAACCTAAACAAGATTGTTACCAACACACAGAAGCATGGTGCATATAAAATCAGGCAATTCTCTAGGCTGTCCAAATAATTCTCATTCACAATAAACAGAGGAGCAATTTCATCATGCATGATGTGCATTGACCTGAATGAACAGTATTATACTTTAATAGGACATAGCATGGCCAAGGAATCAATTTTAACACACAGGTAATGAATATACTGATATGAGTTTATTTGTCTCCAGTTTATACTAAAGACTTGCACATTTGTGATGACCCAGGCATACACTGGTATGCAATGTAAAAGCTACCTTCTCTTCATAAATTGAGAGACAACTGAAATCAAATCAAACCACTTATCTTGGAGATGCTCAATAAGTTCCCAAAAAAGTATTTATGATTATAAGGATGAACTTAAGCGTTGTTTATTCCAAAAATATCTCGTTCTCTTTAGAATCATACAAATATAAATGAAAAAATCAATCTAGTTTGCTGAGTGAGCAACAGACATGGTGCAGCATATCTAATGTTCCAATTCCATCCTACTTCACATGCATAAATACACATATAGACACTCAGGAAACAGCTAATGGTAAAGTAACTCGATGGGTGTAGGCAGCAAGGCTACAATGCCAACTTTAAATAAATACAGACCATACCTACGATTGTGCCATGCAGAGTAATTGCTAAAGTTTGTTCCTATCATTTTGTCAGTGTAACTTAACTCGTCCTCATCTGACCTTTTCATTAGAGCACAAACGAATCTGCAAGCAATGTTGATCCAAAAAGAGTTCACCAACTTACGAAAAGATCATTTAAATGCCATAATATTGATTAAGATAGGAAATCGAGGGGAGAAGGATTTAACCTTCGGTAATTCCATGCATGAAAATTTCGAGGATCAGCCTTCTGGAACCGATCCAGCAGGCGTAATTCATTGTCTATAGATGAATGACCCTTGCTTAGTACCCATTTCCGATGATGCCATGCACCATAGGACTTGAAATTCTGACGCAGTGCATTCTCTACCTAAAACGGATCATTTTAATCTTATTAGGATTACTGCTTATCAAATTCTAGGAAAACTAAGCGGATTTTTTTATTTGATTCTCGCCACAGATAAGGAGAGAAACTCTTCCGCCGAGTACACCAAATTGCTGAAGTAGTTTCTTCCGCTAAGACCCATATCCAACTGAAGCAAATCCCATTTACAAAATATGTATCATCAAGCAAAAGCTCACCACTTTGAGTTTAATTATAAGAACTGATTAGTTTTTTAACCAATTGATAGTAAAAGCTCACCACATTGAGTTCCTCATCGAAAATGGATTTGATGTTGTCAGGGTTAGACTTGGATTGAGAGACGCGGTGTTCAACGGCGAGCTTTCTGTAATTCCAAACCGTATAAGACTCAGGGTTAATCTCAAGTAACCTAGCGCTTGTTTCTAGAGCTTCCTGACTATATCTGCAAGAATTCATATAATTTAAATTGGAAATCAATGATCCTAAAACAAAGCTCAGAACAGTTCCTAATCAATCATTTGCAAATACACGAGAGTCAGAGAGGGGAACAACAAACATGCGATTATGGTGATTGGCGAGAAAATGAGACTGCAGCAAACGAAGTTTTTCTGCTTTGGCCGATAAAGCTGCAGCATCGACTGGTTCCAAGGCTTTGCGAGGCCGACCGTGCATTTTTAGCGTAGGGACAAACAGGTACTATTACAAAAATGGCAATGACAATTGAAAGAAAGCAAGAAACCAAACAAATTGGGGTGTTCCGCTCTGCTGTAATTTAGGAACACTAGATTGCTGCATCGACTTCAATGGTTTGAAGTCTAAACACTGCATACAGGTCTGCCAAGGTTCGCAAGTAGCAGATCTCAATACAAAATTGATTTCCAATTTAACATCTCAATATAACTTTTGAGTTGGCCAAAAAAAAAAAACAGAGATATATTGCCCCGAGATCATGTTATTCCGGTCTCGTGCAAAATTTTCCATGCAACGTTTCGGAAATAATCTTTTTTAATAAGCTAAATATTTTGATAATCCTTATTAGGAGCTAATGAAAACGTCAACTGACTATTGTTAATTTCATTGTTTTATCATCCAAGATAATGAAATTAACAATCATTTTACAGTTCAGCTGAAATAAACGCTTGAAATCAGATATATATATATATATGATGGGTTTGAATTTTATGCTTAAATCATTACATTGTTTACCATCCAGACTTAGTTGAGTTTGTTGAGAGATTAAATAAACTAAATAAATTACTTAATTAAAATATATATTCTATAGTATAGTATGTATTATTAAATTATTAACCAAATTTTGGAAGACGAGGGGTGTGTTTGGAAATTCTGTTGGAAGAACGATCACAGATTTCAAGATAAATATATGAAGGGAGTTTTATTTCAACTTACACGAAAATGACTTTTAAGGAGGCAAACGACCTCCTCAAACAAATTACAAACCCTAGCCGTCTTGTATATTCCTTTCAAAGCCAAATTTGTGGGCATGATTTTACACACGCACACAATGTATTGCTATTATTTTTGAATTAGGTTACCCTTAGTAATTGAGCAGGTATCTATGAAATTGATCGCTCCATAAGGGAGCTGAGACAACATGTATAAACCATAAATGCCACCAAGACACCATTCTCAACCAAACGACAAAAACTCTCAACTTGCATTGAATCATTTCTATCAACGAATGATGAAAAACCGTGGAAACCAGGAATCTACCGATTTTTCCAAAGCTCCAACGTCTGCTTCAGCTTGACTCTCTTCTCCCAATAAGTTAATTGCCTTCGCAAGGCAATCATCGGTCACAGGGTTCATTTCTAGTGTCTCTCAATTGGAGAGAACAAAATTCTGTACATCCACAGTCCCAAGGTCGTTCTCATTCGTTTGCAAATTTGTTGACCTATTTTCAAAAATCTAGTGTTATTCAAAGACAGGACCTTCCCCAGCCGAAGAACCATTTTCATTATGATCATTAACTGCCGTTCCATTGTAATTTTTCTTGGCTTCTGCAGCCAGCGTTCTAGAATCCATGATTGGCAAACAAGACTCATTGGATTGTAGTTCTGTGGATTTTCTATTTTCAATAACGTCGCTGCTATCCAGAGAAAAAGAACCTTCCGCCAATATACCTTTTTCATTATGATGATTATCCAGTGACATCCCATCATCAAAATTCTTCACGGCTTCAGCCACAGGTTTGGATTCCATAGTCTGGACGCAAGGCTCATTGGATAGCAATTCCCCGGCCAAATAACCCTTTTCATTTTGATCATTCACTGACATTCCATCATAATTTTTCTTTGCCTCTGCAGCCAGCGTTGTAGAATCCTCCATGACTGGCAAACAAGACTCACTGGACTGTAGTTCTGTTGATTTTCTATTTACAAAGACATCGCTGCTACCCAGAGACAGAGAACCTTCCACAGCCAATATGCGCCTTTCATTTTGATAATCCAGTGCCATTCCATCATCAAAATTTTTCAGGGCTTCAACCAATGGTTTGTATTCCATAGGCTGGACACAAGGCTCATTGGATGGCAATTCGGTTGACATTTTACTCGCAAAAATGGAATTGTTATCAAGAGACAAAGAATCTCCCCCAGCCAACAGACCCTTTTCATTTTGATAATTGGCAGACGTTCCAGCATCAACACTTTTCATGGCTTCTGCAGCCCACGGCCTTGATTCTATGATCTGGCAAGAAGATTCATTGGATGGCAGTTCTGTTGAATTTCCATTTCCAAAAGCTTTATTGCTATCCAAAGATAGAGAATCATCCCCAGCCAGCACTCCCTTCTTATTTTGATAATCAATTAACATTTCGTGGTCAAAATTTTTCACAGCACTTGCTGCCGATGGCCTATATTTCATGGTTTGGATACAAGAATCATTGGATCGAACTTCCATTGACTCTCTGTTTTCAAGAACCTTACTGCTATACAGAGACAACAAACCTTCCCCAGACGATGTACCATTCTCAATTTGAAAATCAACTGGCACTCCATTGTCAAAATTAACAGCATTTGCAGCTAATGTTCTGGATTCCAAGGTCTGGACACAAGACTCATCATTAACATTTGTGTGTGACTCTACTTTTGCAGCCGCACTTTCAATATGATTATGACCCTTCTTGTCTCCAGATTGTTTCTTTCTTGGCAGTTTCCTTTTAAATCGTGTTTTCTTAGTTTTTGGGACTTTTGAAGTCTCATCAGCCTTGCCAATTGGTTCTGCTGCCCTTTTCTTGCAAGGAACAACAGTGAGTTTTGAGGGGCCAAATTGCTTTTCAGAAGAATGGGATGCATGGGATTCAATGGCTAATAAAGCAGTTCTGGCAGCTTTTATCTCTGCTTCTTTCTTTGTTCTTGCTGATGCCCCAATATATCGAATTCCCCCTATTTCAACAGTGCATGAATATGATGACAATCGGCCTGGTCTTTCATCCTTTTTGCATAAATACAAGGGCATTGCATAATTCATTTTCTGTGCATATTCCTGAAGTAAATTCTTGCATAATCCTGTTTCAATCTGGAAGTAACACCGTTAACTAGGTAACAAAAGCAACTAGCAAAACCAATATAGCCAAAACAGCGTAGATTGCAAAACTAAGTTTTAGATAAAGCAATTGAAACATCACTTTTCTTGTAAAGAAATAATGTAACCAGGAACAAAACAAAAGAATTGTTCAGTGGAGCTACATGCTACAGTATTACATATAATAAACAAGCCAAAGACTTATGAAGTTTTTGGTGAAAAACTCAGATGAAGCTGCAACAGAATCAAGAAATATCATTCACCTAGAGGTGCTGGTGATACATTGAAACAGTTATGCTGAAGTTTAAACTCGTGTATATATTATATAGAGCTCAACATAACCTTAAATATCCAGATGAGTGCAGTGCCTGTGGCCTGTAGCCATTAATGAACACAAATAATATGGCGGATTGCAATAGCGACAGGCAACACATTTGCAATAACAAAGTTTTAAAATGTCAAAAAACAATGGGGATGGTCATAAGGCCCAAAAAAAAAGTTTCAAGTCGATCTAATATTCAACATCTCATGTAATTGCAATGTGAAATGCAGAGTATTCCTTTGGCGATTGAGAAAATATGAAATGGCTTAAACTTCGAAGAGTAAATATATTTCATCCCTCAACACTCAAAGTCAATGCACCAGCAATTGCAATTGGATTTCCTTTACCCAAAATCTCAAATTTCAGAACACACCTTTCTGTATGATAGGGAGGACCAAAAGGTTAAAAAAACTGTGTAAAGAATAGTAAAGAAGCATTTGGCACAACATTATCTTACACTGTATACACTACTAAGATACCAAGAATTTCACGATTCTTGAATTTCGTACATCAAGTTATCTAACAAAGAAAAAAAATTTGTGGGAGGCATAATATGTTTGTATAATAAAATGATTCTATGCCTTCAACTATACTGGATGACAATTGACAGAACTTTGCAAATACCTTAGGGTAAGGTAACTAAAATATCTAGGTACCCCTTATAACCAAAAAAATATCTAGGTACCCTTGATGATGTAACATGTACCGATTGTGATTACAAAAAATAAAGAAAAAAATAACCTTCTCTAGACTTACCAATCAAGTTCAGAACAAAAGACTAATTGGAAAATAATTACAACTAAGAACAAGAAACTTTTAGTTCCTATATAATAAAGATAACTTACAACAGGTTGGGTGATGGATTGATTAACTTCAACAGATTTTGCCAGCTCCACAAGAGCAATCTCTGCAGCCGACTGCTCTGCTGCCTTACGATTGAAAAATCCAGGCAAAGAATCATATCTTACATTATTGACTATGACTGTAGATCTGAAAGAAGGTTGATGTGAAGGTCCTTCCTTGATGGTTTCATAGACAGGTGTGGGAAGTCCCACTTTCTGTGCATATTCTTGCAATCGGCTCTTGAAAACATAACAATTTGAAACACCTGGCATAAATCAAGAAGAGACTTTCACAAAGAAATGCTAAGAGGAAAATCAAGAAGTGTCTTAAGCTATATTGAAAGCCCGAAGCAAACTTCTAAGCCAGGCAGCAAGATACCCAAACTCTGGGTCCAAAAGAACACGTACACACACCTACAAGCTCAGGTACAGAACGACAATCCGAGATTAATTTCTTTTTCCAAATAAAGAAAGGGCTGCGAAAACCTAAAGTCTAAGAGAATCGGACGACAATGTTGAAATAAAGAGAAGATTAAACTGTTGATTTATGAGGGTGTACAAAACCTAAATGTCGTTATTGTCTATGATTCAATGTTTCTATGCATCACTATCACTTTCACCTTAAATCGAAAGATTGTGTTCCCTGCTTATAAATAAAAAAGTAAAATTTATTCATTCGAAGGAAACCAGAACAGGGGCAACAAATATTTCAGAGGAAAAAAAGGAAAGATACGAATGGGCGCAGAGAGAAAACTAAAAATGCATTATACCAATATCACTAGGTAAATCAACCATAAATAATTCATCTCGCCTGAAATGCGAAGATACTAAAAGGAAAATAATAATAAAGGGAGATGAATTCACGGCACGAAGTTGAATGCCTTGGAGTTCTTAAGATATAAAAGCTATGTTCAAACCCAGAAAAAAGGGGAATACCTTGGTAGTCTTCGTTGGTGAGCATATCCCCAGGCTGGTCCAGAAGAAACCACTGGACTCTAGAGGGTTCCAAGCGGGAAGCGAAGATGATGGGCAAAAATCAGTTTGTGACAACAGGGAACTGGGAAGAGGAGATAGACTGTACTGGAATACGGAACTGACAACAGAGTGGGTAGCTGTGGTTGCCAACTAAAGCACTGTTATTTATATACTCGTGTGCGTGTGATGATATATTAGTGGCAGCAAGGTAGAAAGCCAAGCAACTGCGTATGGTGCTGGAATCTGCTGCCGCTCTGACTAATTGTGAGTGGGAGCGCCTCTATTGGATGCGTTGTGAGCAGATGGCCAGCAAAGGGCCTTGTATCAGTGCCGTAGGATGGTGGATTCGTTGGTCTCTGACGGTGGATCTTCAGGAATCAGATGCGTGTGGGGCAGGGTCTCATAAATGTGCTAAACTGAAGCATTCCATTGGTCCCATGACCAGGAAAAAAATTGGAGCAGCAAAATAAAAGGGTTAAAAGAAACCGAGACTCCGTCTGACAAAATTTTTCAGGAGTTTAAAAGTATGTTTAAAAGTATTTTTTTATAAAATAAGATCATATTGTTCATATATTTATCTCGATTTACATAAAAGCATTTTTCTACTATTTTTTTAAACGAACCCATAGACATGGAGAGCCTTCTCCCGCGTTCTTTTTATTTTCTAGCCCACAGGCATGGCTATTTTTTGCCCCTAAATAATACTGAATTCCATTAAAGGTCATGAGACCTCACGGACAAAATATCATCTGAGAAACTCCTCCAACAAAATACCAAGGTTAACCTCCTTCGCGTGGGGCCACTTGGCTGAATGGTCTGTAGTTACACAAGTATGTCTAACAGAAACCTGAGTTGTCATGTAAAATTCACCTAGTTTTCTCCGCTAAAAAGGCATGAGCTAATTTTGTATATAGTTAGACGGTAACACCTGAAAAAAAAAAATAATCTGAATCACGTATAAAAATGTTATTTTTAAGAGTTATTCTATAATTACCGGTTAAATAAGATGCGTCATTCATTAGTATTAAACGAATTCTTTCTGCAGATAAGGTGGGAAGAACAGTAAAAATAATATAACTCAACATGTAGAATAATATACCAGAGGAGGAAAAGAGGTTCACAAAAACTCAAGTATTGTGTATGGACCTTTTAAAGACACCATCTTATATAGGCTTCTATTATCAACAATATTCATTATCCATTGATAAAATAAATTTTCATTTTATTTTATGTAGTGTAATTGCGTCATTTTGTATTGAGCAATGATGACACAATTCTTATACGGCGCCTACCCTATTTTTTTCAAAAGCATTATTTCAAAGATGAATAGTGTGATTGAGTCGTATTATTGTACAATTTTGATATTGACAATAAAATAAAATTACTACATTGTTTTAAATTTTTAAAACCATTACTCTACATATTGCATTTGAAGAAATGTATTTAATGTCATAAAAATTAAAAAGAGGTCAATTGAAATAATTATTTAAAGTATCAACACTAATATTTTAAATCCCATAAATATTACTATAATGAATGGCTACATATTGCTTTTGAAAATGAAATGTTATTAATGTTATAAAGATTGACAAGACATTAATTGAAATACTCATTCAAGATATCAATGTGACTATATGACTCAATACCGATTATGAATATTAAAAGTAATAAACTTTGATATGAAAAATAAGCTTTTGAATACAATTTTTAGTTTAAAATCCACAATTAAAGGTTAGTAAACTAATTTTTTTTCTCAAAAATTCATTTAAGATAATACATGTATTTCTATAAAACTTTTAATAAGAATTTGCTCAATACACATTTAACTTATACATAAAGGTAAAGAAAAATTGCCAAATTTGTCTCAAGACCTTTATCATACACATGCTCTTTTCTTCTTTTAACTTATTTATTAACCCACTATCATATTTTATTATACATTCACTTGGACCCTACAATTCCAAATAATGTGAGACTCTTCCTTTAACACGTTCCCACGCACAATTTTTACAAC
This sequence comes from Vachellia pachyceras, assembly GCA_025593235.1. Taxonomy (NCBI): domain Eukaryota; kingdom Viridiplantae; phylum Streptophyta; class Magnoliopsida; order Fabales; family Fabaceae; genus Vachellia; species Vachellia pachyceras. Next base: position 14,807 of record JANTPZ010092338.1, read on the forward strand.
AAATTTAACTAGAAAATTCTTCAATTCCAAAATATGTGACTTTGATAAGCAGCTGAATATAGTCAAAACATGTTTTTGCCCGAAGCAATATCAGATTAACTTTGCCATAAAAGTTGCAAAATCAGTTTCCTAGCCTACCGCCAAACAACTTAAAACTCAGGAAAAAAATAAAAAATGGATAATAAAAAAATCGATCGTTTCGTTGGTAGGTTCTTCAGATTAACTTTGTCTGCCATACCTCTCTATCAGATGCAGACTCTTCTACTCCCATCTGGTGTGATTGCAGTTCTTGATCGGATCAGTAGAGATTTCCCTTGGAATCAGGGCAACAGTGGCAGGAAGATGCGCCTTATTTCCTGGGACAAGATCAAGTTGGGTAAAGCAGACAGAGGTCTTGGGATAAAAAATCTTAAGAGCCAAAATGAAGCTTATATTGGATCCATTTGAGAAAGCGGTAGAAAAATACTTTTACGCAAACCGATGTAAATATGTGGAAGAGAATGTCTCGTTTTACGGAAAAATACTGTTGAATGTACTTTTGGGTGAGAGTTAAATGTTTCCAAACAACAACATTATTATGTTGGTACTTTATGACTAAACCAGATTCCCTATGGGTTCGATGCCAGCGAGCCAGATATGGTTATAGAGAAGGAAAACTCCCGATAGTAGCTAAGAAAGAAAATCAGTCAGAAGTTTGGAAAGCTGTTTTGAAGGTGTGGGACAAATTCCGTAAAAATGTGGGTATCGACATTCATTTGAATAAGCTTATATGTAAATTTAGTTATGCTAACTTTATATCTTTTAATTGATCCGATGCTGTTCTTCTATTGTTTCCCTTCATTTCTTGTAAAACTATATGTACACATTTGAGTAATAAAGTTCTATTTTTTACTTCAAAAAGAAAAACAAATGAAAGATGAACAAATGATGACTTCTTCATTTGTTTTGGTTCCATTAAGAGGTTGCAACTTTAGAATCAACACAGGCCAAATTTATAATTCTATATTGCAACCTATATGAAAGACAACCTATACCAGTACACCTATAGTCAGAAGTCTTCACTTTATCATCTTCACATTTTCCTGTAATGATGCATCAGAGGAGTATTGTCCCAGTCACACAAAACAGACTTTTCTTGCTGTAGGCATCTCAACACGATCAAGTTATCATTTCAATGCCAACTCTTCCCCGACCTCAGTGCTTTACACATCCATTGCCTCCTCAGCAGCAAGCATTCATGTTCCTTTGTCTAAAGGGAATATGTAATCAAACAGCTGCAAATTTAGTATGTAAATGCAAAAATAAAAACTTATTCAGCATGCATGTCCAATAGTTAATTGCCCATTTGAACCCGATAAAGATGAAGTATTGGATTAAAAAAATAATAGTGAGAAAAGAGTAAAGATAAGAATCGAAATAACCTTTGCTCAATCATTTTTGAATGACTACATGTGTAGATTCAGTGATTGTATCGCGTAAAATTCGGTTGCACATTCATAGCCATATAACGTTAAAGCTAGCCAGAATATGATAGATGATAAGGAGATTTCATCATTAACCACTTTTAAACAAGGCATAAAGTTTGAATAACTGATTAATCATAGAAAATGTAAGCAAAATCTAATTCTGCACCAAACAAATAGCTGTAAAACATGAGCCTTTTAAAAAGATCAAGTAAAAGGAGAATAAATCTTTCAGTGATAAACTCTAATAACCTTGGTTCAAGCTTGAAATTTGCAAGTTTTTTCAATGTGCTTGGGTGCTATATAGGAGTAGGTAGGAGAGTTGTTGAGACAGCAGCCGAAGAGCACACCATCTTCTAATAAAAGTAACGGAGAAAGGACCATCATGTATCCTTCTCCTGTTGCCTGTAACAAAGTCAAAGATGTGTCCAGTGGCGGAGTCAAACCCTAATTTAGGGGGTGCAAACTATTTTTTAAGAAAGTAAGTGAGACATATTCTTAATATTTTTTGAGAAGAATTTAAACAAAAATTTAATTGGTTCAAAATTAACAAATGAGTAGATACAAAATAAATTACACACTACTAAATATATCTAATTTTTTAAAAGTCAGATGGTGCGGTTGCACCCTTAGAATGCATGCAGGTCGCCCAGTGGATGTGTCTCTTGGGTTTGAGTGAGAAAATGCTATCTAAGAAGCCGATTCTAGCTAAGGGGTCTTCCGCTTGTTTCTTCTCGTAAATTGCTTACCTCTCATAACAGCATTTCCCCACGTCCTCACACTTGGAGGATACCAAACTCATGAGATGTATCGATTATGCAAAAACTTTTGACACTTCAAGTGTCCATTTGGGAACGCGGTAGAGAAGTACGTTTACACATGTCGAGGTAAATACGTGGAGGAGATTATCTTGTTTTACGGAAAAACACTGTTGAACGTTTTTTCGAAAGTATATAAGCTTTATCAAACAAACACATTATCTCACCTCATCATCCTCACCTACTTCTTCACTGTCGCCATATCTCCACAGTGTTCACACACTTTTGGGGCAACAATTTATGTGCCTGCTTGAGTTCTTTTACGGTTTACGAATTAAATATGTGAATGGGATTATTTCAATTTGTGAAAAAACACTGTTGAACATTCTTTTTAAGAGTCAAATGCTCTCCCAGACATGCGCAATATATCACCTTCTTATGCATGGGGAGAAAGATTTTGAATTTTGAATCTGAGGTGAGGGCGAGGGATCACCTTCTGATATTTCATATTTGAGAGACGAAAGGACTTCAGGGAAAGGAAAAGAAGAAGGAAGCGTTAGAGTTGCTGAATCATGACATTAGTGTTTTTGGCCTATCCTCCATCTTCATGTTTTTACTCCTGAACAGTTTTTTGTAGTTATGCATCACTGTGGCTAGTCTCAATCAACCTATCTGTGAACGCGGTAAATAAGTACTTTTTCGCAAGTCAAGATAACTATGTGAAAGATATTATTTTATTTTACGGAGAAAAACGGTTAAATATGCGTTTGAGCTCTCTATAATCATTCACAGACAAAGACAATGAGTGAGCAGATTCAAATGTATTGAGAAAGGGCCAGTTTTTCACCCAAAAAGGAGTCAGGATTTTATTTTGTTTCTCATGCCTACATTTTATTTATTTTTTATAATAAAATGTAGTATTAAAAGTTTCATAAAAAATTATTTATTCAATAAAATTCTTGTAATTTATTTAGAATAGAGAAAAGAAAGTTATATCATTGAAAAATTATAATATTATTCTAAAATAATAGAAGATTTTATAACAAATTATTTTTAAAATAAACTTCTAAGAATGTTGCCTTATTTAAAAATTAATCTTTAATAAGTTTTAAAAAATATATTTTATAGTTTTAATTTTTTATAGGGTCGGTATATCTTTTTTTTTTAAATATCGACATGTTTTTGAATGAAATTAAAAGAATCAGTTTCTTCAATCTAATCTAGCTGTCAGCGAATTTTTTCTTTTTAAAAAAACTTCTTTAAAATATTATATATTTAATAATCATTTATGAAAAATGTGTGCCACAGCCATTTGTATAAACCAGTAAACCACAGTACATGAAGGCATGAAGCCCAAGACAAAAAAAATGGAAGCTATAAATCTTTGAGCACGGCTTCTAAATAGTGATATTTGAGGAGAGCCTATTTAAGGTGGCAATCATCCTCTCGAAAATACGTTAAAAAAGTGCTTTTAAATAAATTGAAATATTTATGTGAAATGAATTATCTTTTTTTATATAAAAATATTGTTGAAATGACTTTTAAAATTTTTGAAAGTGTTGTCAAACATACGGACTAATATGCATCGTGGTGGAATTGTATTTAATAGGTATATCAATTGATGATTTTGTTGGTATTTCCCTTTCAGGAGAGAAGAAAACAAGCTCCCTGAGTGCTCTTATTTTATTCTTTTCACTCAAAAAATATACATTTTTTATTTTTTACTCATTTAAAAATGTAATAAAATAGTATTTTTACCTAAATAAAGATAATTATATGAATGTTATTTATTTTATTTTAAGAAAAAATACCACTACTGATGGAACACGAGTTTGGTTTTTTTTCAACCACTCTACCCATCTAGCCCCATATTTCCTTTTTTTTTTTTCCTCTTCTCACAAACCCTTTCTCCTCTTCAGCCTACGTGCGCTATCGCCTTTGCTCAGTTGCCTCTCCTCGACTCCTCCAGCCACCGTCTACGCCGCCTGCTCTCCCCCTCCCTCCATTATTCTGTTGCTTTTCCGGTAAGTCTCCCGTATATAATCTGCTTCACTTTCTCTCGCTTCTTCGACTTGTCGCCTGTTAATGTCGGTTTCTCTGCTGAAAAGTAACACGAAACTTAATAAAGGCTTCGCCTGAGTTTTTGTTGAATGCTCCATTCAGGCGTGGCCCCTAACAATCCTTTAGTCTTCACTCATCCATCCGAATTTTGGATAATTGACCTTCAATATTGTATATTTCTACCCAGTCTTTGCAAACGATTACCATGTTCATGTTCTGGAAAATTCATCCCTCAGCTAAAGACTAGTCCCTTCCTCCGTATTGACAATCCTTTTACTGAATGCCAAATCCTGAAATCCGTCTCCATAATCGAAGAAATTAGCGACACATTTGTTATATTTCGCCGAGAGATCTTAGTTTGTGAATCTTTGGGCTTCTGGATAGTTTCTGCTTGTGTATTCTTTGTCTTTCAACCTTCAATCCAAATTCATCTTTGCTTCATTTCAAATCCAAGCTTTTAATTCATCTTACCCGATGATCGTCTCTGCTAAATGCATATGGAAGAGTCTTTGTAGCTTTTGGATTGTTTGTGCTTTGTTGAAGTCTCTGGCTCTGGTAAATGTTCTGATAAGTATTACAGTTTCTAATTAATCATCATTCAATTTGACATTCTGTCTTAGTTCACGTCGAGTTCCAGTGCTGTATATTTGATTCGGTGGAGAAACTAAAGACAGCTTAAAACGACACTTTTGCTTGTGTTGATACAGTCTTGACTGGTCTCCTTTGCCAAGATTTCACGTAAGCAAATGGGCCCTCAAGGATTCCATAGTATTGCAGAGCCAAGTTTTATTTTAACTTTGTTGTCCTCAACTAATGGGGGTTGGTTATAGCAAAAGGAATTAGTTCCTTACAATGTGGTGAACAAAAGTTCAAATGCCCACTTTTAGTGTTTGATGCTGCCTCAAATAGTATTGCATCTAGTGGAAAGATACACGTGCTTAACAAAAAATATATTTTTTGTCCTCAGTATTTTGTGGAATTAGGTCAAGGGGCGTTGTGAAGTTATACAGAAGATCAGGAGATCCTACAAATTTTTCATTGTTAATTTTTCCTTTAATGAAATTTGTAAAAACTACATAAGAAAATAAGTTTTATTGTATTGTTGGTGCTGTTTAGGGGCACAGTTTTTTATTACTTCTTATCAAATGTGATCTCAATAATCCATTTTTTGACTTTACTACTCTTTATTATCAGACTAAATGGAGGATTCAGGGCAAAGAAAAAGAAGGCTGGAAGAAATGCGCAAGCAAGCTGAGCTGAGTGAAGCCACTGGTGACATGAAGGCTTCTGGTTCTGGAATGCACTCTTCTCTCTCAAATCCTCTGATTGAAACCCCTTCTACTATCCCAGCACAAGATAAATCATATTCTGCCCCAAGATTTGACTTCTACACAGATCCTATGGCTGCTTTCTCTTCCAACAAGAAGAAGGGCAATGTCCAGACAGCACCTGATCATTCCACTCCTCCTCCTCCTCCTCCTCCTCCTGTTGGTTCACCTATGGCTCAATTTTCGTCACCACGTATGCCTCCATCTCTGTATCCAGGTACTGTTGCTACATCTATCCTTAACTAGGTACTTAAAGCTAGCACCCACTTATTATGCGCCATACAATGTTTGACTTGAGGTTTGTACTGTGTGGTATTGTCTATTTTTCATTGTGATATTTGCATAATAATGAGTTTATTGTGTTAGAAAATCATGTCATTGCTCTGACTACCATTCCTTTTTTCATCTCTGATATCTCTTGTTCACTGTATATAACAGAATCAATGAATTCACAGATGACTCACTCTTTCACTCAAGGATTTCCAGTACCCAATAGAAACCCCACCTGGAATGGACCCAGAGGGTCCCCTCAATATTATTTTCCACCTCAATATCGAAGTCCTGGGTTCGAAATATCAGGCAGGCCATTTTATAATTCTGGACATCACAGAACTCATCAGCCCAGGCACAGTCCCAATCTTTCTCTAGGATACAGTTGTAGTCCTGGTCATGGTCAAGGAAGAGGCAGAGATGGCCGGTACGGCACAGGTAACAATTCTTCAGGGTGGGGTGGTGGGCAGCAGCTGAATTCTCGTGGTCGTTTCTCCAGTGAGGACAAGCCACACGATGTAGATCGGTTCTACAAGAAGTCTATGGTTGAAGATCCATGGCAGCTTTTGAAACCTGTCATATGGAAGGTGATAGATACTAGCTCAAATAATACATGTACACCTGAGAGTTCAAAATCCTGGGCTTCAAGGTCATCAAGTACAAATAAAGGAGGACCTTCTGCTGCCCCAATGAAGTCCAGTTCGCAACCAAGCCTTGCTGAGTATTTGGCTGCGGCTTTCAACGAAGCTACTAATGATACAGAAAATGTATGATTGTTGGGAGCCTCATGAAGTTACTGCATTGATAGTTGTCAAAGAGGCAGTTTACTGGCTCAAGTGTTCTGCATATAAAAACAGGAGATATTGAGTTCGTTAACCTAACTGGCATGCCTAGATATTTAATATGAATTGGCAGACGCCCAATCGCTGTAGCTGTTAAATGCTGCAACTATTGACTCATAACTGTGTTGAGGGAAATTCAGAAAATGCTACTGATGATTCTGAATTTAGGTGGTCCCAAGTCTAATAATCAAAAGATCTCGGTTCTCTTTGTGAGAAGACATTCCCATAATAGGGGATTTGGGTGCGATTCATTTGTGAAGTGAATTTGCGAGTAGCAAGATGGGAATCCTTCCTGGTGGGCACACATTGGTGGTGTGGAGAGTATGTTAAGTTGGGCAGCTACGATATTGTGATGTATGGTTGTATTATTCTGTGATCTGGATAATGTTCCTCTGAAATTGAAGTCAGGGCTCGCTCTTTAGCTTTACATTATTTTTATTTTTTCAAATAAAAATTACTCAAAATGGTATAATTTAAGTAATAGAATTGTAATTTTGACAATGCAAAAGCACTAATACTTTTGTAAGTCTAAGTGAAAGATACACATTTAATTTTACTCTTATTCATCATTTACAGCAACATTTGAAATGCAGCGGATGGAGCAAGACTGGGAATGAAGATTGAAGCTTTGCCTCTATACTTGTCAAAAAATTTAGCCATTCTGCTATATTTTATCCCTATTTTTCAAATTCAAACCTCAATTTAATAGGACTTAAACAAGCTGATTCTTAGAGCTCGACTTTAACAACTCCAAACTTGAGGCAGCTAAATTCCTTACATGTGTGTACTTTTATGTCTAAATTAACCTTAATCTTGCTCTAAGTAGCTTGCATACAGGGTTTTTTTTTTTTAACCAAGTGGCTTCTAAAATCCATTTGGATTCAACCATTGAGTGAAAATCAAGTCAAACATTTAAGGATTGAGTTTTTAAAGAGAACTTGAATACTTGGGATTATCTGGTTAATGTATTTTTTTCTAATTAAATAAAATAAATTAAAATTAAAAATATCAATAATAAGGCTCAGTTACATAATAAATAATGAGTGTAAAAGTCAATTATTATAATTTAATTAAACGGATATATAAAGTATATAAATTTTAGTACCTTCGATTTTTTGGGTATAACTTCGAAAAAAATGTTATTGAATCAATCTCTTCGTCTACCGATCACTTTCCCTATTGATAATCCATTTTCATCATGTCTTTTTCCCCCTTGACATGCCTATCTCAGTCAGATTTGGCCTCAATTGGAGATAGCTTTTTCGAAGGTATTTTCCACATTCATACAGCCTCCGAAACGTTGTACTTGAATAGATAAAACCTCTTGTTGGACCAACACCTGTTAGCATAACCGTATTTATTACCACCTATAGCACGTTGGAAATAAACTGACATTTATGAGAATCAGTAACCAAGGGTAATAAGCGGCTAACAATCAGAATGCTGATCATGCCTCTCATATGTTATCAAACATCAACAAGTTAAAATGCTTCTGGAAAAGCCATATCTATGAACTGCCCTTAGAAATCCCCGAGTTAGACCTATTAGTATCGAAACCCATAATGGCATGGCCTAGTGCAGAACCTAAATCTTCACTGAGGTTTTTGCTCGCAACATATTTCGTCCATGAAGGTGTGTATAAGCTGATCAACTAAGCTCGGTGGGTCATCAATCAATGCATCCACAAAAGCACTGACCACCCTTCTCTCTTGTGGATTAGCTTTAAGGCTGAACCAAGTCAGAAATTTTACTCTGAAGTTTTGGTCAATGTGACCTTCATGCTCTAACCATTTGACTACCCTGACAGAATACTCATAGTCGTTTTCCTCCGAGCGCTTTCTACCACCCAAACCTGTAGGTTGTCTCATTTCATCCAATTTCGAAGGTGTGGGAGGTGAAACCGCAGCAAAAGTTTTAGATGTAAGAGATTCAATTGATGGAGGCTTTGAGAGGAACCCTTTAATCCTGCCCCTGAAGTTATCAGAGAAGAAAAGTTTTGCAGGATGCTCCCTAGAGAATGAGTTCACGTCAGAGTTGGCAGATTCCATGCGATGATGATTTTCAACAGCTATCCTGTATTTTTCCTGTGCATGTATGTCCAAAGTGGTTAAAGAGGATCCATGAGGCGAATGTCTAATATGATCCCTGTCACTGCCGGTTATAGTAACTTTTAAAGGAGATACACTGGGATTACAAGGGGTGACCCATCTGGCTTCTGCAGTGCCCAGAATGCCCGTGCTGCTAAAAAGAGAAGCCTTGCAAAAATACTCAGTTGAAGGATAGAGGTTTTCCAACTTGAACCTTTTTTCTGGCCGTAACACAATGAAGGTGGGTTGTTCAGAGTAGTCCACTGTTGATGTCCTGTGCCAGAGCCTGCAGCCCAAAAAGTCTTTTAAAAGATGATCTTCATATCCTAGCACAATGACCACAGAGGTAGGAAGGCACTCTTCAAAACGGATAGTGCAAGCTGCCAATATAAATTTCCAACCAAATCAGTCGAAAAACAAGATATACTGGTAAAAGTACTGAATTGTATCAACCATCTTGATTGAGCTCTTCATAAAGTTCATTTGAGAGTGAGATTCAGTGCAAATGAAAACAGTGACAAAAACTATTGGGAAAATTGCATCCAAGTACTCGGTCTAAAATATTGACAGATCTTAAAAATCACAATCATTTTCGAGGACCAAAGTTATTAATCATGTTTCGCAGGATTTATTGTACGGTTTTAGTTAAACTACTATCAAATTTTAGGAAAGTTATTTTGATAACTCTTTAAATTTAACAGTAACCTTAGTAAAACTTAATATTAACTTTCATACTAGAAAATATTAAGGATTTTCAATATCATATGGCATCAATTCTTTTAAGATGTGAATCTTTAGCCGTGCTTTTCCCAAACTTATTTGTTTTAGTCATATGATAATGATAAAGAATAGATGCCCAAGTACTTGCCTATAGCAGTTTCGTTGTAATGAAATATGGGATGAAGCAATGGATATCATACCAAATCAAATCTTACACGGTTCTAATAATTCACTCTTATGCCTTCCCAAAATGATGTCATGCGTGAAAGTATAACGCTGTCTGAAGGGCAAGAGCGCAATTTTAATCATGCCAATAGTAATATCTGTCTTTAAAAGAGTGTTACATATCTTAACCATCTGATATGACGAAAACCAAAAGTTTACATCCATTCCCTTTTTCAATCGTTCCTAAAAAGTTTGGAACAGGTATGACAAGCCTTTGGCAAGAGCCATGTAAAATGATAAAAAAAATTACACAGATAACTTGTTAGATCAAAAACATTAAAAAGTTAACTCAGTACTTGCTATATGATTGTCATAGCTGTGCTATATGCAACGCTAGTCTCTATACCACACTTAATGGACGTGAAAAATAATGGTAGTTCAATTAGAAGCTCAATCAGCTGACCTGAAAAATAAATAAATGACTTACTTGGCACATCTTTCTTTTCAACAGAGTAAGGGTAAAGATTAGGAAACATTGAATCAAAATGCTCAACTGCATAAGAGCACAACTTCTGAACCTCAGCACCACATGAGAGCCTGTTCACAATGCCTCGTGACATCCTTAGGCATTCCTGATCCTGAGGCCCCACTTCATTGTTAAGCAATTTGAGAGCAGCTTCTACAATCTTATATACTTCCTTGTATGCTTCAGTTCCTAATAGAATTCTGTGAGCCAAGGATATTCGTAAACACAGTATATCAACTCTTCTGGCTTCTTTTGCAACCAATAATTGCTTTCTCCATGTCCTGTGAAATTGAAATATCACTACAGTTAGTCAGCTTCCACTCTCTTTTTTAAAACATCCAAAAGTTTTAGGACTGTTTCAAGACAATACATCCAGAATCAAGTAACTCAAGCTTGCTGTATAGTAATAAATCAATTCATAATGAATATTTGTTTTACTAAATCCCAAAATATATTTGGTTTTGTCTTTTATATTATTAAGTTCTCTTAAGACTCCAAAATCTCACTGCATGTATGATTACACTTGTGAATGAATCAATATTAGATCTGTTTACTCATATCTCAGAAGTAATTCAACTAAGGCGAGTGTCATATTTACCTAGCATCAATCAAAACACACACACGCACGCACCCATACGCGCGCATCTCTGAGAGCAAGAGCATGCATGCATGTAAATTGATTTCTAGTTCTAAATAGCATATGCACAAGAATTGACAGTTTCTTATTGTGTTATTTGTTGTTTACTTAATCAGAGGACAGTTTCTTAAGACACGGCAATATGGTCGTAGTCCATACACACACATGCGCCTTTTTTTTTGCGACAATACACAGGCATGCGTTTGTGAACACTAAAGGTGGAAAATTGCTACTAAATATACATGAGCGTGTTTGTGGACTCAAAAAGGTGCAAAATTGCTGCTGAATATACATTCGCATGTTTGTGGACACAAAGTGCAAAATTGCTACTAAAGATTATGTTATGATTTCTTGCTAAATTGTGGATTAGGTGCCTGAAACTGCAACAGAGCCACCAACATAACTCAGGCAAGAAAAAACTGGTTTCATGTGTAACACTGCCTGCTAATTAAAATACAAAACAGCCAACAAAGATATAATGGGGTTTCTCTGTGTGTGTGTGTGTGTGTGTGTGTGTGTGTGTGTGAACATGCTACCATGTATGAAGTACTTACCTCATTAATCCATTAATTTTTCCACAAGAAACACAAGGAAAACTTCCATCGAACGTTGTACTAGATGTGCCCTTCAAAACGCCAGACTTCTTATAATTCAAAGCACATTGTAAATGACAAGACATTCCACATGAATCTTTCTCATCAAGAAGATCAGATCCA
>JANTPZ010092339.1:0-17803 GCA_025593235.1 Vachellia pachyceras
TCTACGGAGTAATTTTTTCAAAAATAGGGCCATCATTGGATAGTTTTTTTTGGATACATGCCATCATTGGATAGTTTTTTTTTCGGTATAAACCATCCGGTATCCTGGGTTCATTACCCGCCCCAGACTAATCCGGACCATCGCGAGGAGTTCTTACGGTGGTAGTGAGGTACCGATGGGACAACCTCCTTGAGGTTGCGTTAATTATCATGTCTGTCACTCCCCAGGGTTCGAACCCTCACCCTGAGAAATGTTGGTAGTAATCCTTACCAACTCTACCAAGCGCCCATTGCTCCATCATTGGATAGTTGAAGATACTCAAGATAGAGAATGAGAAAGAGAAGTTCATCCTGTGGAGGCCCAAAAGAACAGAAATGGGCCTAAAAACACCACTTTACACTAGTAAGTGTGGATCGCTCTGGGAATATTGGAATCTGTATGGTGAGGAGAAAATTATTTAAAAGGTGTAAAAATTGTTTGATAACAATCTATAAAAACTGGCTATTAAAAGTATAATCAAATGATAGTGTTAAATAAGAATGACACTTAAAGGTATTTTGATTTCACGTTTTTTTAGATATTTATATGTCCATGTGTATGAAATATTAATTAGATCCTTTATATGACAACTAGTTAGCTTTTTTTTTTGGGATTTGGTAAAAAAAAACTCTTTTCGAGGAGTAAGAAAATTAAATAAATTACTTTAAATTATTTATATTCATATTTTTCTTTCACACTTGTTTATCCAATTTATAAATTAATATAATCTAATTATATATTTAAATATTTTAAAGTATTTAAGCAATTTATTTAGTTTTCTTAATCTATATTAAAAGGTCAATTTACTCTTTTATTAAGAATCGAAGTAGCAAGAATTTACCCTCAATACCGCCAACTCAAGACACTTGCTGCTTGCCTAGAGGATTCAGATTCTAAATTGTTTAATGACGGGAAAGGGAAAAGGCTGGAGGTGCTTCAACAGGCAAGAGCTTATTTGCTAAACTTTTTTTTTCCCACTAAGCACCTGTACCCTCCGTGATTGTGAGATTTGAACTTGGTGTAGGACGATACATTCAATGAGGATCACCATAAGGTCGGTGGGCATACCAGTGTGATTGTTTTTTTGCTAAGCATATATGTCATCTAATTAAAAACAATCTTGTTCGAAAGTGTATACCTCACAATGGTGACACAAACCTTAATTCGCTGATACGCGAGATTTGTCTCCTCCGCCATACCTCACCTTAGTCGGCAACAAGGATACAAATAATTCTCCCTCGAAAAATAATTTTCCCACCGCAGCAGTGTAAATAACTGACAATATCCTTCCTTTACAATCAATGAATCTAGAATCCCAAGACAGAGTTCTGACAAGTTTTCTGTCAATAATAAATGGTGCTCCCTCCAAATCTGGAAATTGTGAAGCAATTGCTTAAATTGCAAGCGCAGGAACATTGACACCTGAATATAACATTAAAAAAAATGGACGCAACCTAATAGGACGGCGAAAGTTTACCCGACAATTAAGCCTTCAAACGTAACGTTAAACCAGGTAATGGCAACCCAATAAGAGATACATGAGACCTGATATTTAAGTCTCAACTTGACAATTAGATCATTCTGGGAATTGCAAGCATTTTTAAGGAAGAAAATCTTGTTTGTGACGCCGAATCCAGACACTGAAAAATTGACTTCATCTACCATAACTTGCATTGGTTTGGAGTAAATACAGCACACAACAAAAATAACCTCCCAAAAACAAATGGAATCAGCTACAAAGATTCGGTATGCACACCCCAGTATCAGGACTCTGTTGTTCCTTCCAGATTCTTCCTGTAACTCTAAGCTTGAGTTCCTTCCTATCCCCACCAGAGAAAAATAAGGCCATGTTTCGCTGGATAATAAGGCCATCATGGCTATCCCTAACTTTTCGGTGGCTATCCCGGATGCTCCGGGGAGTACCTTCCCATATAAGTTTCCTACCATTTGCCCCAACCTCTAGGCTATAACTGTAGTTTCGAGCCTCATTCTCATCGCCCATAAAACGAAGGAATGCCATGTACACAGGAGCCATTCCAAGCTGAAAAGCTTCGAAATGAAGGCAGAAGTATTGGCCAAAACAATGAAACACCTAACAAAGACGAAATATGCTTAGACAAGGTCATCATAGCTGCTACATAGTTCACAGCAGTTTCCTACATTGTAAACAAAGTTGATTATTTAATTGGTTGACTGAGCCTTGAGTATGGTTCATCTATATATGTAAATCCATTTGCGACTAAAGTGTTAAAATGCTTTCCACCGAGCATTGTTCAAAGTGATCTCTATAAATATAAATAACTTCATCACCAAGCTAAGGTTTATGAACAAATGGTAGTAATTAGACAGTACTGTACATAAGTTGTATATCAGTTACTTCATAGTTAAAAGGAAGGATTCGCTTAGCAGGAACAGTATGACAAAGCGTAAGAATTAACTACCAGGCTGGAGGAAAATGAATGTCTTACCGTGAGCATCCAAGTTGCATTCTCCACTTCACGGGGATTTGATTTCACATACCGGTGATTGAAAGTACATCCTGTGTGCATATCAACCTTATGATCGTCCCTCAAATGAGCAACAAGGAATGGGATATCCCCGACAACAGAGCATTCGGATCCAGCATAAGGACAATTGTATGGTCTGAAATTGCAGACTGCCTCATGCTTGAGTTTGCTGTAGTAAGGAAAGATTTCTGGGCATCCAAGGGAATAATACTTGCATGGTAATTCAAGTGATTCAGCCACTTTCTCAAGTGCGAGACACCTAATATCTCCAAGTTCTTGCCTACAAGTTGGACAACGGTTGTGAACTCTTGTTTTGCATGTGGAACACAGTGTGTGCCCATTGTGGCACTGCAAAGAAGCTCATTGTTAGTTGTTACTTTAAAGTTTTAGACAAACCAACATATAAACATGTAAAATACACAAATTTAGTAGTGTGAGTCAATGAACCAATTTTCATAAGATTAAGTAACTTCTTGTTCACCTAAAATGAAGAAATAGAGACAATAACTGGGGTAAAAGAAAAATAAAGTTTTGAAGACAGGAAAGTCTTGGCCTAAAACACACAGAACCGCTACTTTAAGAACTATTATTTGAGTTTTTTCGGTGAATATTACACTTCCACATAGAAAAACACACACATTTAAAAATAAGTAAATTTGAAAGCCATCAGTAATTTTTTTTTTCCATTTATTGAACATCAAAAGAATAATTTCTTATGTTGGCTCCAAGCTTGTTTTGTTAAGAATCTGACAGAGCAATTGTTAAAGGCCAAAAAGAAAAGCCATCCTTACTTTGGTTTCTCTCTCTTTTTTTTCTGCTGAGTATTTGTTACCCAGAAAGTACAAATAAGTTTGAGTGCCATGTTTCATCCCATCTATGACGAAGTGTTCACAAAAAGTACTGGCCAGTCCAATCATCTTAACATAAACGACTAAATATTTCCCTGCCAGCTTCTCACCATTAATACAAAGGATGCATGCTTAAGGAGAACATGGAGAATGAAGCAGTACTGACCCTTTTAATGCAGCAGATATCCAAAATCTGGTTTTATTTTTATTCAGCAATGTTGATCACCACTTCCAGACCTTCATCTCTCATATCAAGACAAGAACAGCCTCTTACGTCTGTAAGAGGGGTCTGTACCTCGCAACCATTTTATTAGTTTAAACTCGTTCTCCTGAATCTTTTTAGCTACGGGAGAGAAGACATTCTAAATGGAGTCTTCTGTTATTGTGAATCTTTGATCTCTCCTTTCAAGTTTGATATAATCTCCAATTTGAAAATATACTCTAGTCTTTCTCCATAGCCTACTAGAGAATACAGAAATAAAAAACCCCTAATGTTGATCGGCAGTTGGATGGTTGACTCAGAAATCAAAATACATGAATCAAGGCCATCAGTGAACGACATAGTGCTGTTATTACAATCCTTTCATGCAATATTTCCACCTGGGTGAATTCTCATATTCAATCTTCTCTACTTAATTCACTGGTCTAACTGAAGCTTTGAGCACTAAGACATCTGACCAATTTGCAATCACTATGTGGAGAAAAGGCTAATTTGCAACAAAAAAGCTTACCCTTTCCCATATGTCTGTTAAACATGGAAGTGCAAAGATTACACTAATGTTACCATGTTAGACATCTCAACTTGGTACCATTCGTTGCAAGTCTTCTTCCAATTCTACAAGCACCATTGCTTAACTCATCCATTCAACCTAACTCACTTAGACATACAGTGCTCTCCCCACAAGGACCAAATCCAAACTAGGAAACCAAATCTAAGGAGCATCGGGACCAAGAGATGCCACTAAACTTTCCTGTTTCTATATTTCAGGAAATGCGTTCAACAAATCCACTCGATCCCAACTCAGAGCAATCAAATTCACCAAACAAGTACGGAAAAATAAAGGAGCAATGAAAAGGAAAGAGGCCCCTCCCCGACAAACAATTACACAAGTAAGCTGATGCAAGAGAATACCATAGAAATGGAAATCGTTGAGGGAACTAACCTGATGAATTGGTGGGTACATTGAATTGGTACAGACAGGGCACTCCAGCAATTCGTGGACACTAGTTGCGGGAGCAATGGCCGTAGGACCCATAATATTGTTGTTAGTGGTGCCTCCATTGCGAGGCTTGGTTGAAGAAAACTCAGGATGAAGATGGGGGTGGGGATGCAGACTGTGATGTTGGATCTCATCCTCATCCATGCCATCTGAGGAAGAAACACACTCGATGCTATCTAAGTCCATCACTCACCGAAAATCCGCTCCAAGTGAAGCAAAATTAGAGAGAAAGAAACACCCAGTAATCAAAATCAGAAGTTTCCCCAAAATTTATCCGGGCATTTCCTTCTCAAAATCTTCTTCCCTCAATCCTCTTCGTTCTCTCCCTTTTCCTTTGCTTTCCAGGAAATTTACAAGGGAGAATAAGAAAATAGGAGAAGGAAGATGGGGATTTTCATGGATCGATGAAGCAGGTGAACGCCTGGATTCCAACAGGGCAAACTACTTTCTCTTGAAGAACAGGTTCCTTTCTTGGACTTGGATGGCTCTTCCTTTCTCTCTCCCTCTCTCCCGGAGAGAGGAGAATGGTAACCGTTAAATTGTAAGAAATTAACTTGCAAGTTGGATCAATCCAACGGTGGCTGTATCTCACTTATACTTTTAATGTTGATTTTTTTAATCCTTAAATTTTATGGTTAGTTAGGTAATAAAAGCAAACAATACGGAACGACGTTTTAAATAATGACTCCCGCCCGGCCTATAATTAAGAACAACTACATTCTCCTCGTGTCCCTGTCCTTTTTCCCCCTAAAAAAATTCACTAGTATTTATTTTGAAAAAAAAAGAAGAATGTACTTATACTGTAGTTGGTGATTTTTTTATTTAAGATTTTGTTTGATTTCTTTTACTAAAATTTAGGTTTGATTTCAAAAATTAAGTTTTCCTCAAAATTTATGTTTTATTTAAGCACTCACATTTTTTTTAAAAAAATCTATTTTGGATACAAACTCTCGATTTGAAACCTCTATTTTGAAAAAGTTATTTTCTTGTTAAATCACATACTTTCCTAATAAATTTTCTCTTTACTAATTTCTCTTTCTTCTTTCCTACATACTTTTTGCCTCGAAATCCGTAAAAGCTAATGGGCCTGTTTGGAAACACTTTTCAACCCCATAAGTGCGTTGCACAGTGCCAAAAGTCCTTAAAAGTTATTGTTCACATTTTTAGTCTGTTTGGGAAAGCTTATGGGAATAAGTTGCTTGTAGGAATAAGTTACTCCTGCTAACAAGCTGAAATCCTGAGCTTTTACAAATAAGTCACTTCTTCCACTGCTTTTCCAAACACAAATAACTTTTACAATCTAACTTATTTCCAATCTTACTTCTCTATAAGTCCTTATACAAATAAGTTATTTATCCCGCCGTATTCCCAAACGGACCCATTATAACTTCCCAAACACAATCATCTTTTAAAACTTAGGTTTTACCTCGGAATCTGTAAAAACAATTCTCCAAAACCTAAATTTTACCTCAAAATCCGTAAAAGCTATTCTGAATTCTAAACTAACCCTAAAACCATAAATACATGCACCTTGGTCCCATTATAGCGAACTAGCAGTGAATTTTGATGAGTCTAGGTTAAATTCAAGTATTATTAAATTTAATTAAATTTAACTTTCTAGAAAATTGTTTTGAGAAAATTAGAATAAAAGATCTAGATAGAATAATGTTTATTGGAGGTGACCATAAAAACTGTAATTATCTAGAAGGATCAGGTACTAAAATATAAATTTAAAAATAATAAATTGTTCATAAATTAGAAGTTTCTATTTTCTATTTTTTGTATGTTTGATCTTTTTGAAAATTTTCTATTTTTTATGCTTATTTAAATTTCATAAATTAAATTTATTTCTAGAATTTTATTTTTTTGTGATATGATAGACTGTTATTTTTTTAATTCATATTTGAAACAACTTGAAATGATAATGAGATCTTGGGAACAAACTGATTGTCAGATTTGTTCAATTTTTTATTACTATTGAAAATTTTAATATTATTTACATAATATTTTATTTTTATTACTTGATCTTTATGAAAATTTTAATAAGATAAGAGTTGATTTTAATTTTTTTTATTATCGTAAAAAATATCACGATAACATAAACCATGATTATATAAATTTATGAATGATGATATAAAAAAGAATATGATATCATGTAAAATTTTAAAACAATATTTTCTGGGCCCATAAAAATGATTTCTGTTGGGAGAAACGTTTATTTCTTTCAACAAGATTCCTAAACACACATTAAATTGTCCGAGAAAAAACCAAATCTTAATTATAATTAGAGTAAAACAAACGTTGTGAACGTATAATATTAATAACAATTATAAGGAGTTTTCTAGGCACAGGAAATAAAGGAAGGCGCCTTAATATGAATAGCGAGACGTCAAGTCGTAGTCACATAGATGTAAAGGTGTGTTCACAGGATTAGACATTTGGATCTCCAAACCAAAAAATATATATAAAAAATCAAATTAAAAATGGAAAAGAG
Organism: Vachellia pachyceras; assembly: GCA_025593235.1. Taxonomy (NCBI): domain Eukaryota; kingdom Viridiplantae; phylum Streptophyta; class Magnoliopsida; order Fabales; family Fabaceae; genus Vachellia; species Vachellia pachyceras. The sequence goes on from JANTPZ010092339.1 coordinate 7,109, forward strand.
CGTATTTCTATTTAGTTCTTATATTTTATTTACTTATTTGTCTTGTCCGTACAAGGAAGTTTAAGTTAGACTTAATATGTTTAGATTTATAAAACATTCACAGATGTACTTTTATATCGCCTACTAATAAAATCTCACATTAATAATAGGGTTTAGAGCTTGTTTGATTTCACTTTCTAGAATTTAGGTTTGGTATCAAAATCTAGGGTTTATCCCAAAATCTAGATTTAGTCAAAGTACTCACATTTTTCAGAAAAGTTACTTTGGATACAAAACCTCGGTTTGAAACCTAAGCTTTGAAAAGCTATTTTCTTGTTAACTCATACCCTTTCTCCTAATAAATTTTCTATTTCCTACTTTTTCTTTATTTCTCTTTCCTCTTTCCTGCTTACTTTTTGCCTTGGAATCTGTAAAAGCCAAAACTTCCCAAATATATAATTACCTTTTAAAATTTTAGATTTTACTTTGAAATTCGTAAAAGCTATTCTTCAAAATCTAAATTTTACCTTAAAATTCGTGATATTATCAAAAGTACCTCCAAACAGCCCTTAAATTGATAACTATGTAGTCTAAGAGTCAATTCCGGTTGTTCTATTTCTTTCACCACTGCTGTGCTGTTGTCTCACCCACTTTTTGATGATTCAGTGGGAATGGTGGATGCAAGCCTTTTTTTTTTTGGTACAATTTGTTATAGGCATATTGGCCCTACCAATCAACTTTCTTTGCTCCCAAACGTGCCTTCTTATAGTATCCCATTATTACTCCTATTTAATTAAACATCGACAACCCCAGATTAATTTTTTAAAAAGATCATTAACGGGTGGCCACCATGATTATCTATTGTAGGAGGTTTTTAATTATTGGGATAAGCTAATAGTGTGAGCCCCCCACCACCACCACCAATAATAATGTTGTGAAGAAGAATAGCTATGAAGTTCGTTTAGTGTATTTCTCTTCTAATGATGCCATTTATTTATTAATATGGCTATTTTTTTAAGATATGTATCAATTTATTGAAGGTATTATATTCGAGGTACTGGTTGGTACTGAATATATGTATCTCTATAATTGACCATTTAAATTTTGATTCATTATATTATAAAGGACTAACCTCTTCATGCTGAAATAATCAAAACCCTTTCCATATTGTCAAGTACTAAAATAACCATTCGATTGGTTGGATTTGAGTATTATCGATCAAATTAAATTATCTCTTCTAAAGATGTTCTTTGCATTTACACAAATTTGAACATAAAAGTTGTACAAATGATCAAATTCCTTATAACTGGACTAATACCCGTTTGTCATCATGATTCAGGTATGGTTTTCAGTGCACAAAGGATCTGCTGAGATTTGAGATAAAGGATTGAGTTTGGTAACACGGTGAAAAAATATTTTTATTTAAATTGAGGTAAATATATGAAGAAGATTATCTCATTTTATAAATAATACTGTTAAGTAAATTTTTAAAACTTTCAAGCGTATTCCTGTAGTAGCAGACGCACTCTCCTACCACTTTGTTCCCTCGTAATTTATTAAGGAGGTTCATGACTCAAAGTTAACTTGAAAATAAAATATCAACATGACAACTCGATGGCACATTAGCGATGTGATTGAATTGAACATACTCTTTTATTTATTTTATGGCTGACACGACATTTTATTCCCATCATATTCCCAGGGCGGCATTTAGGAATGTCTAAATGTTTCAAAAGCATCTTCGCAATAATAATCGTATAAGCTAAAAATATGGATAAATGATTATAAACTAAGGATGCATCTACGCCAGCATTATTTATATAAAGCTTCTCATCAATTCATGGTGGCCAATAGCGCCCATAATTATTACCATCGAGGCTCCTCATCTTAAAAGTTTGAATCTAAATAGATTTCTATATCTTGACAATAAACAAGTATCTTGATTCTTGCTACCTCCGGCTACTGGCTATAGATATAGAAGTTAAATAAGATTTTGATTTTAAATATAAGAATTCAATATATTATATTTTCTAAATTTATGATTTTTTCTCAAAGTGTGTCCGTTTGGTAAAGCGGTGGAGAAGTACTTTTACCATTTACGAGGTAAATGTGTGAAGAAAATTATCTCATTTTACGGAAAAACACTATTGAACGTGTTTTTGGGGTGTTGAGAAGCTTTCCCAAACACCCCCAATATCTATGTAGATTACACATAATAGAGGAATTTTCATCAAGAAGTAGTTAATACACATGATTAAAACTGATATTTTAGGAAAATCAATAAACATCTGCTACAAATAACTACTTTAATCAATTTCCTTAAAAATCTGCAAATCAGTTATATATGTCTTATATTAATAACTAGGTAAATAAAGAGAAACAAGTAACTATTACTCACTGCTACTGAGACTGATAAGAAGAGAACAAAAGAAGGATGCTCCAAGCAATGATGAATAATAATGTACATTTTTGGCAGATCACTGATGCCCAAAACTAGTTACCAAAATCCACTTGGACGTTTGGGTTGAGCACGGATAAATTATTAAAAAAAATGTACCAAGCTTGTTATGTACAAAGTTAACTACGGCATATATCTAACGTATCAACATAAAGTTACATGTTGGCAGCAACAGAATGGAGTTCTGTGTCTGCTTCATTGTCCCCGTCTGAACCTTCCGTAGACTACGCACAGAAACATGCAACGATTAGATCCAAAACGTTGGAGGAAAATCATAAGATCAACAACAAACAACAACAAACTTCATCTCACTGGGTGATGCCAAAAGAAGCATGCATACCTCAGAATTACTTCTGCATTCTTCAAGATAACGATCCAGTGAGCCCTTGCCATAGAGGATTTTAGCTCCTCCACCCCGGCCATGACCCTGATGCTCGAGAGCTTCTTCATCGACAACAACGGCGTCTATCATGTCGTCGCCCATTCTGACATCAGGAATCTGCATGGAAAAAGAACAACTAAGTAAAATGGCCTAAGTGATTGTTTTAGATGCAATAGTCAAATTCCCCAGTTAGGTAAATGTATCATCACCTCAAACTTCTGCAATATCAACAGAACACAATATACATAGAGAAACTGAATCCTAACTACCATGTAATCCTGTTAAAGGGTAACTAAATGAAGTCTTTAATGTTGTCAACTCGCTCTAAATTCACAGGCAGGATCCATTTCGAAACCTGAATTTACATTATTCATCATTTCACCTAAATAGGGAACGGCATACCTCATACATGGCATCTACCAATACATTCTCTAGTAAAGACCGTAAACCCCGAGCACCAGTATTCTTAGATACTGCTTTTCTGGCAATCGATCTTAGGGCACTTTCTGTGAAATGCAGCTTCACCTGAGAAACAAGGTACATTTTAGTTGGTTGTCAGAACAATCGTTATTCAAAGTATTTTAACCTAAGTGGGCAATCAATTCCCCATCTTCATCAAAAAATAGGTTTGTTTATAAACCAAAAATCTCTACAGACAGATAGTACATCTTGTTGTGAAACATCTAATGGAGATACCAGGAAGCACGATAAAACTTACTCCATTCATTTCAAACATTTTCTTGTATTGTTTCCCCAGAGCATTCTTTGGCTCGGTGAGAACCTATATACCATGAATTAGATAATGAGAAAGATTAGTTTCACAAATTAAAAGGCACTTATATGAGAATAATTTAAGTAAAACAACTTGTTTTATTGGCTGGAAGGGAAACAAGAACTTCAAAACTTCAGTCAACATCAACCATTCTGATGAACACACTATCACATTTTATTATCGAACGAGCCAAATATCCTAAATCCAATATAAGCTACATTGTGAATATTGCCAAATGAAAAGGAACAAACTTGCAAGAATATTTGCCTCAAGTTAAACAGCCACTAGAGCATAGCCTACCTGAATTAGTTGATTTTCAGTTAAAGCTGACAAGCTGACTAAGACAGGAAACCGCCCGACAAATTCAGGTATTAAACCATATGCTATAAGATCACTACTTTCAACCTGCCAAAAATAATGGAAACTTCCAACTCGTTAAAGCTAGTTGGTCAGTAACTATAGTCCAGTACCCTTTGTCAAAAAAGCAACAGGATCAACCACACGTTACTCACAGTTTCCAATAATGATGATGCAACAACAGCATCTGTGACACCACCTGTCCTCATGTTTGCACGTACGGGCGCCCCAAATCCAATGGAAGAATCTTGGCGCCTACAAGGGAATGAAACAACTTCCTAGTTACATACAGATGAATAGTTCATATTTAAATCAATGCAGGTACAAAATTAAAAACCGAGTCACCTTTCTGAGATAGTTTTCTCCAAGTCGACAAAGGCTCCTCCAACAATAAAAAGTATATCCTTTGTGTCAATCTGTGAACAAACACATATGGAAGAACAGTTGTGAATGGATTTAAAACAAATGAACTCTGCACAATATGCTACATGCCCTGACTTGAAGGCACAAAACCTAATGCCCACATACCAGTATATTGTCACCTTTAGGATGTTTTCGAGCTCCTTTCTCAGGAACATTGACAACCTTGATGTAAAAAAAATGTCATAAATAAATAGAGAATGAATCACAAAAGCAGTTGTTGTACATCATGTAAACCAAGTTGACTTGATTTGAATGTTGTTACACTTAATGCACTTACTGTTCCCTCAAGCATCTTCAATAATGCTTGCTGAACACCTTCCCCTGAGACATCTCTACTGATGTTAAGGCTTTCAGCCTGAAAGGTAAACAGCAGAAGATGTAGGATAAAGTGAGGGGGGAATGTTAAATTTACATTTTAATTAAAAAAATACAAATAATAATGGAAAAAGGACATTAGAAAGGGGAACCTTTTTGGTAATTTTATCGATTTCATCAATGTAAACAATGCCTTGTTGTGCAGCTGCCACATTGTAGTCTGCAACCTGAAAATACACATTGCGGCATTATATCTATCCATAAAATGCACATGCAATTACATAACAGAGTTCAAATGAGATACCTAATAATATACTGAGACTAAATGAAATATGCTGCTAAAATCTAATTTTAAATTATAGATTACATTTTCAGTTCATATATCAAATATCATCCTAGAAGGTTGGAACGGTATTATTGACCCAGCCCCAGCCATTGAAAATAAAGCACTAATGGCTATATAATGTAGAATGAACATAGATATCAGAGAATTTACCGCAAGGAGCTTGTATAATATTGACTCCACATCTTCCCCAACATATCCTGCCTGCACAAATGTCATCAACATGATACAAAATATTATCACAACAAATTTTACTTAATTTTCAATAACAATATTAGCACTGATGGAAAATACATAAAAAAAATCTTGAAATAAAGAGGAATGTTGAATTTATTTATTTTTGCTCACTTGCCTGAGTGATTGCAGTTGCATCTGCAATAACAAAGGGGACATTTACAAACCGTGCTAGGGTCTTGGCGAGTAATGTCTTCCCTGTCCGTGAAATGGCATCAAAGAAAAATTAGTTAGATTAGTAACTAAAAGTAACACAATTCGGTAAAAATTTATTAACACGTTGAAATTGAAGAAGCAAAGGGCCTAAGGCTTATTATCTACCACAACTGAATCCATTTAACCAATAAATAGAAAAGTAAAAACTAATCCACCTGATCCTGTTGGACCCAACAAAAGAATATTGCTCTTCTCAATTTCAACTCCATCTTCAACATTATCGGCTTTGTCAATACTTGAATCTCCTGCAGGCCTAACATTTCCAAATAGTAAAAACATGTCAGAAGTAACATCACTATTTTAGAAAGTCTCAGGATACAACAAAAATCTGCCAATAACAAAAGATTTACAGTAGCAAACATAATTGGCTTACACTTATACCAAAGATCACAAGCAGAGAAGAGACAAAGGAAAAAATTGCAGTGCTCAAGTTGTATACTAACCACTTGAGCGTAGATTCATAAAATATTCTCTTGTAGTGGTTGTAAACTGCCACAGAAAGCACCTGCATTTTGAGATACAAAGTTACGGTAACCTGATACCAAAAGAATTGCACGCCTTCTTTAGCAAAAACATCGTAGGCGAAGAAGTGAAGCAGTCCCAAGAAAAATTACTGCATTATATTTCATAAAGTAGACAAAACAGTATATTTCATAAAGAAGACAAAACATGTAGCATGTAGCATCCATATGTCATAATTTGTGATTAACTAGGTAACCTCATGAATAAATTTACCAACTCCACCATGAACACCAAAAACAGGAGAACATTCACGCGTTACAACTAGCATTCTCCTCTAAGCAAAGAGGCAATAACTTTACAGCTAAAAACCAATCACGTAATACAACTGAGTACTGCATGAACCATAATGGGAAAAACATCACCTTCTTGGCTTTCTCCTGTCCAACTACAAATTTGTCGAGTTCCTTGCAAATCTCCTTTGGCGTTGGAAAATTATGCCCCCAATTGGATCCACCCCAGCCCTCATCCTTTGAGTTCGACCCCGAATCACTTCCTGAACCATGACTAGGACCGCCGCCGCCGCGGACAACGTTAAAAGTCGTATTTCCTGACCGAACAGCAATCCCACCAGACCACACCTCGGGCGGGTCCCCGAAGGAACAAGTAACAACGTTGGACTCCCTGCCCATTTTGTCACCCAACTTTTTCTTCCAATTCTTTCTCCAACCTTCGATCAACTGGGTGCCCTTTTCGATGAAGTCGCCACAAAGCGAGATAGGCTTGAAGGAAGTAAAGTGATAGGGAGTATTCATGAAGTGTTCATCCCACTTTGTTCGGCGCGTACAATGAGAACTGGGCATGCGACCAGCATGCATATAATTGTATAAAAAATATCTGAATTGAGAGAGAGAGAAAGAGGCCGTCTCCATGTAAGGCTTCGATCGAAGCGCGGCAGCCATGTTACCCGGTCGAAGAGTTTCCGCGCAAAGTTGAATAATGATACTGCACTGAAAAAGTAAGGATTTTGGGAGTATATATTGCAATAGGATAAAGCGCCAATTTGAGTTGGTTTTGCTTAAATTCAGCTAATCGCATGGGTGAAAGACAGATATTTTGAAGATGAAGGAGACAGTGGCAAATTGGAAGATCAAGAATATGTGAATGCAGCAAACGGAGAGGAGGCAAGACCCAAAAAACGGGTAGAGCAGAATTCCTTCTTGCTGTGCGTTCTTGTGGGGAAAACGAATCTTGTGGCACTATTCTCTCTCTCTCTCTCTATATATAAGAGCGGATTAACTTATGGGATGATTAAAAAACAAAATTACAAATTGTTTAATTAAAATATATATTTTAAAATATTTATACATATATCATTTACAAAATAAGATAAATTAGTTAAAAAGAATAGATGTATTATTTTTATTTAAATTTTTTAATTTAATATAAAAAATCAATTAAATTTTATATCAATGTCATTTGGGTTTGGCTAAAACCTGGAGCCCTCGGCTAAAGGTTGAGCTAGTAACCCTCGTTCGAGTTCGAGGTTGTCAGGAAAACTAGCTAGTAACCCTCGTTTGGCTAAAAATCTACTTCATATTGCGATTTCTGTATTTAGAAATACTTAACTCTCTCTCAAAATACGTTCAACATTATTTTTCCGTAATATGAGATAATATTCTTCACATATTTATCTCGGTTTGTATAAAAGTACTTTTCTACCACTTTTCCAAACTGACCCAATAATTTCCAATTTCCATGCAAAGCCAACATTTTTTTTTCATTGTTTTTTTCATGGTATCTAGTTTAGAATATTTGCATCAGGGGTGTTCACCGTTTATTTTCTTAAACTTGTTAATAGATTTTTTTATCTCTTTTCTGGATTTATATAAACTAAAATGTACGGGTATAGATTGGATGTTAAATATGATTGAAAATATATAATTTAGCTATATAATCACCTTCTTTTATCATTTTATAAAAGCATCATAAAAAATAAGAAACATTTGAAATTTGAACCGAGTCACGATCACAAATTTAAAAAATAAAACTTGCACTTGATTGTAAATAAAAAAATTAAACTTGAATCTAATAATAGTACCATGATTATAAATGAGATAAAAAATTTGAACATGATTCTAAAGTAGAAAATAAAAAAAAAACTAAAGACTCAAGGTAAAACCAACTTGAATTTAAATTTAAAATCCTCAAAATTAAAAGGGAATCAAATTTATTAGTCTAAAATATAAACAATATTAATATTAATAGATATATTAAAATCTTAGATATCTCTAATATTTTGTATGGTTGTATTTGGTAAGTTCCCAGGATCTAGGATGTGGGTTACTAATGATAGACGCATGACTATCTTAGTAGCTGATACATAACTAACTCTTGCCATAATTAAAATAAATAATGAATAATTAGTCAACAACTGATTTTCTAATCCTATGTCACCAATATGTTTAGAATCCTATCGGTATCAAAGATAGAGTCAATATGATAGCCTTTTATATAAACTAATATATATTTTTTAGATTGCATATACTTTATATCTATTTTTTGGATTATATGTAGCTAATATATACATTTTGGATTTTATGTAACTAATATCTATATAATCCTAGATGCGGGGAATGACCAAGATCAGAACATAATGATCAGGTCAGGACGGAAGTGAACACTTCTAATTTGCATGGTATAAATTTAATTTTGTGTTTTTTTTAAAAAAAAAATCAGGCAGTCAGGTGCACACAACTTTGAAAGCTCTTACTTTCCAAAATTATATATAATTCAAATAAGAAAAGACGCATTCGGAATTTGTAGAAATTCAATGAATTTACATGAAATCATGAGGATATACTATTTATAATTTAACTTAGAATTCAAGAATTTACTTGCTTAAATTTATATTTGAATTGATATTTCGTTTTTATTCTTGTTCCATTATTTCTCTACCATCAAAAACACTCTTTTCACCAAGGAGGGATCAAACTCAAAAATCAACTCGGCTTGCAAGTGCAGCCTATTTATTTCAGTAGCACAAAACGCAGTTCCATGCATTTCACGTTACAGAAAAGGAGGCCTACTAGGTATAATACAACTTGCATTTCTAACAGCAGAAGGGGTAAAACACTACTTGGCACAATACATACAGGTTTCATGTAGTTTTTCCAACATTTTTGTATGATGATCACAATTAGACCCGTACAAAAGGGTACATTCTATTCCAGAGCCTCTACATAAGAGCAAAACACTGACCACAGCAAATTCTTCTTAAAAAAATGGCTTCCCCTTACACAAACTGCAAGTTCAACCCAATTAAATCAATACAAGCCACCTAAAAAGAGACCAATACAGTGAAGTTAATTAATTCATGGAATAAAGATATCATGCAGCTGAAGATAAAGAGATCAAGAGCGGACTTACTCATATCCTCTGCATTAATTTCATGGCTTCAATTATAGCAGCGTCGGCAGCATACAGTGCCATCTTCTTTATCTATAAATAAATAATTGTATGGTGTAAAGAACATCTTGAATGCAGTATGTTGCAATTGTCTTACCATATAGCACGTAGTATAAACTATAAAGTCTAATAGAAGCCAAACATTTACAAATATGTGTATTGGATAAATGGCTAATCATTTTGACACGAGCAGTTCTGAAGCCAAATAATGCGTACCTCCAGTTTATCTTCCTTGGATCTATGGTTCCTTGGAAGCAGCCGAAATTCCTCCGTCAATCGAACGCACTCTTGAACATTTTCAGGTGAAACAAAATCGAGAGCCACTTTTATGCAAGACTGGGGGTAAAAACACACAGACACAAATGTTTCAGACTTGAATGAGGAAAATTTCAAAATTTAAAAACTTTCAAATGATCAATCAAGGTTTGGCTACATATAGAATTGTTATGATCAACGTGATCAGTAATGTTTCATCATTTTGCCTCTCCTACCTTCTCTTCCCCACCCCACCCTACCCCCTTCCTCTCGTAGTTGCACTATAAACAGGCATACGATAGTTTGACATACACAAGTTTGTACTATTACCTGCCTATTCCTCACTTGATGCGGGCACCCTGCAGGTATGAAAACAGCCTCCCCAATGTGTTGGTCAAATGTCCATGGTTCAATGCCTGAAGAGGAATCCCTAGTTGCATAACATCACCCAAATGATATAACTAGTCAAGACATAACATCATACCAAATTCTTCCTTTAGCTGCTTTTTATGTCTTCCGTTTAGATAGAGAGTCTGGTCATGAATTGGATGTATTATCTGAAACAAAAGCAATTAGAGCAGATTAACTGAGAAAAAAGAAGCATCAATCAAGCAAACTAGAGAACATTTAGTAGACATGCGCACAGAATTCACAGGAAGCTTATTTATGTGGCGGAATTCTCTGTAGTGTTTCTTCAGGTACTCCATCAGCTTTGTGTCACGGGGCCATTACTCTCTCCCCCAAAAGCTAGCTCATGGGGGCGTGCAGCGCGCCCGTTTATATAGCCCAGCACCCTCCCGAACCTCTCCGATGTGGGACTTTGACATTCTCCCCCAGCCAATCCGCGAGCGACCTCGCCGCGGGGCCCACCAGCAACCTCGCCGGCGTCCGGAGGGTCCACCATGGACCGAAGGTTCAGGGCTGGCTCTGATACCACTTGTCACGGGGCCATTACTCTCTCCCCCAAAAGCTAGCTCATGGGGGCGTGCAGCGCGCCCGTTTATATAGCCCAGCACCCTCCCGAACCTCTCCGA